>JAACYP010016131.1:0-10148 GCA_011076525.1 Nettapus auritus | reverse complement strand
GTATGCTCAGACTGGCATAAAGAGTGGGTTTGCTCAATGTATGGATGGAACTGAATTTGCTGTAGTAGTGTAAGTGATGGAATTCTGATTTGCCGTGACCCAGATGTTCTTGCTGAAGAAAAGGGGAGGCTTCAAAGGGAAGTAGAGGGGTTGGTGGTAGCTTCCACTTAAGACGCTTTGCCTTGCTTTGTTCCTTTCTTGGTAACGCTGTAGTAGGAAGATCTCTGAGAGCTAGATAAGGGCAGTTGGGACTGTGGTGCTGGTTTAAATGACTGATGCAATCTTTTCCTTTGTAATCTTGGGAAGGCAGCCTCACAGCCACCAAATTTTCCAGTTGTCTTCTATCCAAGAGCGTTTTTGTTGGTGTTTCTCATTGTGTTCTTGTGACCTATGACAGGAAGCCTAGCAGGATGTAAATTTGTATTATCATCGGGATGTTTTTGCAGACTTGAAAAAGAGAATTGTGCCAAGCTCAAAGTAACTAAATGCCAAGGTAACTAAAAGCCAAGATACAGAGCTTTTGGAAGGCCAGTGAGAGAGTGAAGGGAAAATAACATGGTAACTCTTGATAGGTGGACTTCATTGCATTTTCCCAGAAAATTCTGAACTTCTGTTTTGATTGTGCTACCATTTTTAGAATTGTGCTACGTTGGTTTTACTTAGGCCATCTAAGCAGTCTTGTTGGTGTTTAGCTGAATGAATGGTGTTTAGCTGAATTGGTAAATTAAACAAATTTCAGCTGGGATTAAAAGTGGCTTTGCTACCCACTAATTAAGAAAATATTGTATTTACCTTTCTGTTAAGCAAGTGGTATTTCTGATATCAACTAGCAGCGCGTTGTCACAGTTGATATATCGTGGCATGTCTGTTTTTCCTTTATTATATTTCTTTATTGAAAGTGTAGTCTCTTTCCTCTCTTCTTCATTACTTCCTCTGATGCTATTTTTTTTTTAAATTCTGAGTACTGTAAACTTCTTAGTTTCTGTTAATACAGCTCCTTTTCTTTTCTTGTTTTGTGCAGTCTTTGATGACGGGTAGCATTCCTGGCTTCACTGATGTTGTTGTGAACCTCAGCTCTCCAGCTCTGTTGGACGACAATCTGATTTGGCAGGCAAAAAGAGCTGGGAAAAGAATCATCTTTTATGGTGATGATACTTGGGTCAAATTGTTTCCAAAGCATTTTGTGGAATATGATGGAACAACATCCTTGTTTGTGTCAGATTTTACAGAGGTGAGAGGCTTTTTATAATCTCAAGTTAAATAATGTATGCACAAACACATAGTGACATCTGAAAATGAGTGAAACTGTTCTTGTTCAGACATGCGAACCTGGCAATTAAATAGAAATTGGGTTGTATATTTTCAGGACTGATAATGTATAGCTAAGGATTTCAGTTCCTCCTGCATATGCAGTGCAGAAATGTTTGGATAAACACAAATAAATTGTGTTGGTTACAGTTTGTTTAAAGATGCCGCTATTAATGGTCCAGTTTCCTCTCACATTTTTATTAATAAAGGCCATCTTGAAAAGGCCTCCTAATTCTCCCAGATCCGTAATTTCTATAGTATTGTATTGCTTTTGTAGGTGCAAGATGGGCAGTATTTCAGTATGTTAGAAAAGAGGGAACATAAGCAGGAGATAAAACAAACTGTACAAATTTTTATTCTGGGAATACTAAACGGGTCAGTGGGCTAGCAGTTCTAGTTTGTATTTTGAACCTCTGATTTGCAAAACCTCAGGCCCTTAATCTGGTGCTACTGACATCAGTATTTGATTATCACGTTTGAGGAAGTGAGGCCTAATATGAATGGAAGATACTTTGAATTGGTTCTTTGAAGAAAGCCTACTGGAAGCTTCAATGTGAAAAACTGCAAATATGCTGCTGGGTCTGTGATTACATAGCTCTCAAGGCTTCATGTGTTTTCTTCCTATGTGGTCAGTTCTTTTTGTCACAGTAAACGAAATCCATTTGTGTTTACATAGTAGCAAAAAAAATGAATTGAAAGATCAGGAGGGCTTTTTTATTCCTTTGTTTCCAAGCTCCAACAAGATCTTGTTGACTATACCTGCTTCTCCGAATTGATGAATCAGGAGCGTAAAGGATGAAAGTGACTAAAAACGTCTTGTTTTAAAAGTGTCTGTGGAAGCATGGCAATTCTGTTTGCTCTCCTAGTATGTAACACGATCCTTGACAAGCACAAGGGATTGAAATGTGGTGAAGGATCTTTTCTAAGACAGAATCTTTGACTCTGGCATTGAAACAATCCATCTGTTTTTTTCTTTTTCTTTTAAATTTGAGTGGCTTTAGTTCTCATCAGCTTCTACAGAACTTTCACGGCTATTGAGAGCTAATCTTTCTCTGCTTTTTCCAAGCAGGAAATTATTTTTTGAATAGTTTTCCTTTTATTTCGGAGGTTGATGATAATGTTACCAGACACTTGGACAGGGCGTTAAAGAGAGAAGACTGCGATCTCCTAATATGACATTCCCTAGGCCTGGGCCATATTGGACATGCGACTGGGCCAAAGAGCCCACTGGTGGGACCAAAACTTGGTGAAATGGTTAACATCCTAAAGAAGATTCCTATTTCCCTTCTTTCAAAGGTAATCTATCTTGTTCTGTGTGTTATTTGTAGAATAGCATTGCGTTAATATTCTCAAAACAATCTCTTGTTCAAGGGTAGTCGTTTATTCCTAGACCCAAGTGAGTATTGTTCTTTTTCCTTCCCTGGCCATTCTCCAGTTAACAATACAGTGTAGCATTTAAGGATTTACTAGCTGACCTTAGTAACATCTGTTAACTGTCTCTTCTGTGGGAGAGAGCTGTGGGAAATAACTGCCCCTTGATGTGCAGGAAGAGGGAAGGAACACAAGACAAAATTCTCTTACAGATCATGAAGAATTGCAGTGGTTGGTGTGACTTTCCAGTAATGAAATTCACCGGAAGGAATAATAGGTATATATAGCTATGTCACTCATTTTTATGATTTGAAGGTATGCTTAATTCTCAGATATGGGAGGTTCTTTGTATGCTAAACAGAGCACATTACATTATCAAATGTGCATCTCGTTTTAGAGTTGGAGACGCAGGATGTCACTTATCTAAATACCCAGGATGCTGAAGTACCATAGCCTAATTCCAAGTGAAAGTTTGTTTGAGGCAACTCCATTTCAGGATAGCTACACTTAAAATTTCCCTCATCTTTTCAGACAAGAGGATAGCCTCAGATTAAAGAAGAGGTTAAATTCTTGATTGTGGAGGTTATAATCTCGTGTAGTGTGGTGGTTTTGGCACTGTTTGCTTGTATGTTACTCTTTTGCCAACATATGCAAGGCTTTCTATTAGTTCTGGAATATGGAAAGAATGAAGGTGCTTTTGTATATTAGTATAGTATATACCAGGTACTGGTAATCACTAACGACTTTGTTATAGAATGATTATATTTATTTTCTGTGGTCTTCGACTTGTTACCTCAGAGCTGTTGGACAGGCCTCACTTATGCTTCTGTTCATCTGTCTTCAGAACTATAGACATGATTTGACATCAGTCACATCAGTTTTCTGCTCCAAAGAAACTTGAAAGATTGGAGAAGAAATACAGATTTAACTTTCTTCTAACCTTTCTTTAGACCATATTTGAGTTTAAAACTTACAATCTAAAATGGAAATGTGCAATTAGTTTTCTGTTTGTCTTACTAAAGTAGTTTACTTTCTTTGACCCTGCTCCAATCTTCTTTAACCCATTGCTTATTGTAAGATTTATAAAATAGGCTTATCAAACTAATATTTTAATATTAGTATTTTTAAATTTATATTAAAATCTCAGTAAAGCTGAAGACACTTCAGCTGGGGAAAACAAACTTCTCTGTCAGTGCTACTGCTCCTGTGCTCCTGTTTTTTTCACAAAGTCTGAGAACCTTTGTTTAATCTCTCAGCCAGGTTCTTCTGACTCAGTAAATGGGCTGTGTTTTTGTTTTTTCTTCTTTTAGAAAGCTTCTTTGTAGTGTTTGTTATATAATGACACATATATATGCCTTAAGTTTTAAAAACGAGCATTGCCGCATAACACTTAGCTGCGGGCATCTCTGGTGATCTGCTCTGTGTGTTGTGAGCCAGTCTGGAAAACGGAATTAATTTCAACAACTATCTATGCATGAAATGGATAAAGATAACGGGGCATTACATATATACATACTCTTCTTACAGTAACTTAGATTTCTGTGGTTTGCAGTAAGGAGAGGCTTCTCTGCCGAGTTTGCTGGTTGTTTGTGGGGATCATGGGATGTCTGAAACAGGTAGTCACGGCAGTTCTTCAGAAGGTGAAGTGCACACATCACTGCTGTTTATCAGCTCTGTTTTTGAAAAGAGAAGTGGCAAGGATCAAAAAAACCCTTGGTTAACGGAACTTTTTCGAACACATTTTCGTTTTTAATTTATATGAGCTCTAGATTTTTTCCTGAAAAGTACTGTGGTAGTAGTGTGCTATCACCCCGGCGGTGCTGGAATTTAGCTCACGGTTCATTGTACATGTATCTGGCAAGATACCACATGTTCTGTGTGACCTCTGTGTTTAGCTGGAGTTTGCATCTGTGTCATGCTGAAACTGCGGCTTAGACTGTGTAGCCACAGGCAGAACTAGGTAGTTCTCAGATTCCAACCTTTTACAGAACTGTCCCACTTGAGTGTTCAGAGCTAATGAAATCTCTTGTTGTCAGGAGCATGGGATACTGGTAAATGGATTAGATGAGAACTGAAATGTTGTTTGAAGTAAGTTTTAAGCTTGGTCTGTCTTGGTCAGAATATTTCCCTGGCCTCCATTCTTGCCTCTCAGATGTCCAGGAGTGAAGAATACATACCAATTTCTTATGCTGAGCATAACAGGAAAGAGGAAGGATCTCTTATGAAAGGAAGAGAGATGAAACAGAGAAAACAGGCCCATTGATTAATAAGCATCTAAGGAGAGAACATGGAGCACAAGTACATTTACTGTATTGGCCAGACAGTTCATTTTAAATCACTAACGTGAGGTTGTCTGCTTCTGAAGCTCATTTTCTACTTGTATAATATGGCTTAAGGAAAGAGGAAAGAAGGGATGGGTGCATCTAGCACAACCTTTAGTCTAGCATCTGGCTTAAATAAACTCCTTGACTGAGTGAATCAGTGATATGTAGTTATAGCAGTGAATGTTTTCTTCAACGTAATACTTGCCCTGCCTTTCATTCTGCCTCTTGCCCATTTCCATCTGATTTCCTGCTTGCTGAACCTTGCCTTGCTTATTTTGCTGGATGTTCCCGCAGCAAAGAGAAAGTACACTTACCTGTCTATCACTTGTGAAACTGTATCCAGCTGGAATAGAAAGGATTGCTTGAGGAGTCCTTGAATGTCTCAGATACAAAACCAAAACAAAGTCGAGAGTTTACTGGAGCTCTCAGGTAAGTTTTAGTTTATAAATGTCACTGGTATGTGTTGACAACCAGGTCACGAGAGTGTTGATTCTGTAAATGAAAACTCTTAGTCAGTTGTATTAGTTTCTGTGGTGGTTAATCTGAACATGTAATTTCTTAAAATATAATGAAACGTATCTAGTCAACTTTTTCTTTTTGGGGGGGGGGGGAGGATCAAGTCTGTGATTTGTAATGGTAACCATGTAAATACTCAGCAGGTTGCTTCTTATTGCTATAGCAGTCAAAACTGTAGTGATCGTTCCTTATGATCCTACTGGAAACAAAACGTATTGTCATTAAAATGGTAGACCTCAAAATGGTAATCCTGTGCGTTTTTGTATTTAATATGTGGTCAGAACATTGCTTGCGTAGCCTTCTACAGAGATGTCACCAATGGTTGACTAAAGCAGTTGGTAATTGACTAAATGTGGTTGGTATTTGGGCTTTTTTGACCAATTAAAAACTTGCCTTTAAAGATGAAATCTGAAAATTGCTGATGTACAGGCACTCATGTAGAGAGTAGTTAGGGATTATAGGTGGCATTCTAAACAAGGATGGGATTAATTACGACTAGATGAGAAATGAGAGATGAAGTTCTAAACTGAAGGCTAATCCTGAAAACTGCAGTCAGGTAATGGGATCCTGCACAGAACCTTTTAAAATCCCAGGGTTTGCCTGTGTGGAACTCCAGGATTTGGGCCTCAACATTCCTTTACCTGACCTCTGATTCTGTTTGCCTAGCAGCCTGGTATGACAACAGCTAAAGATTTAATTATATCAAAAAGCTTCTAGAATGCTGCAAGCATTATTTTAGATTCTCATTCTTCATTCATGCATAAAATCAGCCTCCTGTAGTATTTTCTGTTCTTTCTAATATAAGTTATCAAACCCTCTTGGGATGTAAACTACAACTTGATATTTTTCAGGTTGTATCCTGGACAATCTCTTCCAGTATTTGTACTTGTATAACGTTCACATTATGTTTACAGTCATTGCTTACATTGAAGAGTGGTACTTGCTGAAAAATGAGTAAGTTTTAGTTTTTCAACAAATAACACTATGTAGATCACTTGAAGCAGTTGATCGAAGGGCAGTGAACACAATTTTTAAAATAAAAAGATGCCTCTCTTGCTGTAGAAATAGAAGGGGCCTGTCACTGAAATTCTTTTTCCTTTTTTTTTTTTTTTTTTTTTTTTCTTATTTTTTAAATTACTGTTATTTTCTATTTTCATCTTTTTGTTCTAAGTCTTCTAACACAACCTGACCTTGTGCAGCAAAGTGATTTGGCTAGTACAGTGGCAGTGGGTCTTGGTTTATCAATTGCAAGAACCAGTGTTGGGAACCTTATATTGCTGGTTGTAGGAGGCAAGACAATGAGGGAACAAATAGGTTTCTTGCACTTGAATTGATTCCAGCTTAGCAGGCTGCTCGAAGAAAATACACCTGCCTATGAAAAAGGTAAAAAAACAATATACAAGAGGATGTTTACCTAACAATTTAATAGTATTTATAACACAGCTTGAGCTTTTAAGTTCAAGAGTATAGTATTCAAATTAGCTATTTAATGGAGAGCAGTATTCAGAGCAATAGTGCCAAGCTCACTCTTTAGTATCTATTCTGGCACACTGCTTCTGAATAAAGTTTTTTAATGGCTAGTACTCTTACTGGTGGATGAAAGAGCAGAAGTAACGATGAAGTAAGATGAAAGTAAAACTGACAGTATAGTTAAATTGCATTGTTTTCATCTGTGCTCTTTGTGAGGTATCCAAAGTAAGGCACTGATCCTGAGCACTGTTTGAAAGAAAAACACAGTGGAATGAATTTTCAAGTTTAGAAAATATGCCTCAAGTAATGCTGGGATATAATTTAGCATGAGTTTCTTTCTTCTGTGTCAATTTACTTGGAATGAGAATGTTACGGAATGAGAATGTGAATGAGAGTACGTTACGGACGTTAGAAAATATTGTTGTCTCAAAGTGACCGTGAAACTTGAAGTTCTTGTCATTTGATTTCCAATCTGTTGAATCAAAGAAATAACTGAATAGGAATGTAAAGTTGTGTTTTTAAGGCTATGAGTACTTAGTGGAAAATTATGAAGTTCAGCAAGATAACCACTGTAGATCAAGAATGAATTATCTTTCAACATCACGTCTTCTAATCATAATTAAACCCCAACGGGGTGTCTAACAAAACAAGTACTGCCAGTGGTAGTGAAGCGTTAATAGTAGGGCACATACTCCCTTTGTTCCGATCCTTTTGCCTCTGTGAATGGCTCAAGTGAGGAAACTCACCATGTTGGTGGAGTTCAGAACCAAAAATTGTGACACAAAGCTCCATCTATTTCTGCAAGAGCTGGTGAAGGAGCCTGAAGCTTCAGTTTTATGTCATCTATATTTTTGTCCAGCAATAAATTTACTTCAACTTGTAGCTTTCATTTGAGAAGTGAAGTTAAAATAGCTCAGGATGCAAATGTGAAGAATTTTATGCTACTCGCTTGTGACCGTGAACTGCTATTAGGGGTGCTAATCTCCTGAAAAGCGCCCGTGATGACATCCTCTCCTCCCAGTAACAGAGTGTCAGTAACATGGAATCAGATCCAAGTCCTTTTTCTGTGGGCTAAGGATGTGAAGGTCAGGGTCAACCTCATCTTCAGCAACCATGGGTTGTGAAAGGATGTAACAAGGCAAAAAGCAGGACCACGACCCTAGACTTCGGAGAGCAGACTTGCTCAGGGATCTACCTGAAGGAAGGCCAAGGAATACAGTTCTGAAGAGAAGAAGGCTTCAGAAGCTCTGGTTAATGCATTTTTTTTCCTTCAAGGATCACCTCCTCCAAGATGAAAAGCAATGTCACTACCATCTGGAGGAAATATCCACGTGGAGCAAATCAAACAGAGGTGGCAGGAGGCACATGTGGATGAGTATGAAACTTGGATATGAAAAAGAAACATGCAAGAAGCAGAAGGAGGGTTGGGTAGTCTGGGAGCATTCTACACATTATCTGAATATGCAGGGATGAGATTAGGAATGTCCAAGCCTATCTGGAGTCTATTGGAGAGGGAAGCAATAAGTGCTTCCACGGGTACATTAGCAGCAAAATAAAGATCTGGGAAAATGTGGGTAGTGGACCTGATACTAAAGGACATGGGAAAGGCTGAAGCAGTCAATGCCTTCTTTGCCTCAGCCTTTACTGGTAAGACCAGGCTTCAGGAGTGCTAAGCTTCTGAGACTTATGGGAAAACATGGAGCAAGGAGAACTTCCCCTTAGGGGAAGAGAACCAAGTTAGGAAACATTTAAACAAACTGAATATATAAAAGTCTGTGGGGCCTGATGAGATACAGCCACAAGTGCTGAAGGAACCAGGCAATGTCATTGCAAAACATTCTTGAAAATCTTTGACAGGCTTTGGTGATAAGGGGAGGTTCCTAAAGACTGGAATCAAGCAAACATGACTCCTGTGTTCAGGAAGGATAAGCAGAAGAATTCAGGAAACGATAAGCTAGTCGGCTTTACCTTGATCCTAGGGAAAATGCTGGAGCAAATATTCCTGGAAAGCATTTCCAGATTGATGGAGGATATGGTGACTGGGAGTAGTCAGCATGGATTTCTGAAGTGGAAATCATGCTTCGTCTACCTGACAGCCTTCTTTCTCCAACAAGATGTCTGGCTTGGTGGATGAATGGAGAGAACTGCATGTTCTTCAGCTTGTGAAAAGCCATGCTAATATGTTTGTCTCCCCTAACACAATCCAAGACAATCTGATACGGTGTAGATGAGCTAAATGACTGGGAAATGCAATGGACTGGAAGGTGGCTGAACTGCCAGGCACGGGGTTGTGATCAGTGACAAAGCCCAGTTGGTGCAAGTCCCTAGTGGCAGGCCCCAGGGGTTGACACTAGGGCCAGTACTGCTTAACATCTTCATGAATGACCTGGAGGATGCAAGAGCGCACCCCTCAGCAAGTCTGAAGATGATGCAGGACTAGGAGAATGATGGAGCAGGTGGGCTTGCTGCCATTAAAACAGACTGGAGAAATGGGCTGAGAGGAACCGCAAGAAGTTCAGCAAAGAGGAATGTTAGAGACAAGTCATCCCATTCAACAGTCCGGGTTGTGTGCGTAGTGGCTGGAGAGCAACTTGGTGGAGAAAGTCAAAGGGTCATGTAGGATGTCAAGTTGAACATAAAGCAGCAATCCATCCTTGTGGAAAGAAGGCCAGTGGCATACAGGGTTTCATCAGGAAGGCAGTCATTAGCAGGTCAATCCTTTTCCTTTTCTCAGTGATGATGAGATGATGTGTGGTCCTGGGCCTCGTTCTGCGCTTCCCAGTATAAGGAATGTATTGATAGAGTGGAGTGAGTGGAGTGAATGGCCATGCAGGTGATGAAAGGGTTGGAACATTTGTTATACAAGGAGAGAGACTGAGGGTGCTTGGAGAGAAGACTCAGCAGGGGCCTTATCAATGTATCTAAAGAAGGTTGAACCAGACTGTGCTTGGTGGTGCCTAGCAAATGGCTAAGAGGCAGAGGATGTAAATTGAAATACGGGAATGTTTGTTGAAATGAAGGAAATTTTTTTTCTGTAAGGGAAATAAAACACTGGAGTGAGTTGCCCAGAGAGTTTGTGGAGTTTCCGTACTGGTAGACATTCAAGACCTGACTGGGCAAGGTTGTGAACAGTATGTTCTATCTCACCCTGCTCTAAGC
>CM021797.1:81981316-82043912 GCA_011076525.1 Nettapus auritus | reverse complement strand
GGAAAGAAATTCATGGGCGACACCAAGCTGGGCAGGAGTGTTGATCCAGGGACAGTTGGTTTTACTGGACTGTGCATATTTAATGATCCCCAACATGCCAGCCCCACTCGACTCTTCCCCAGGCCAGGAGGAGCAGGAGGGACAAGTGAATCGGTTGAAAGCTGCTGCTCAGCAGTGTCCCCAGTGCAGCCAGAAGTCCTTCCCTATCCTCACACCACAGGTCAAGCGGGGCACCTTCTATCAGCCTTACTGCCCTTTCTCCTGACTCTTCCTCAGGGACACTCAAGCCTTTCAGCAGCACTGCCCAGCTCCAGGCTGGGAGGGCATTCCCTGACACAGCCGGCTACCCCATCTCCTCTCCCTCCTTCCTGTGCCTGCATTGCTCCTCCGCCCCGAAGCACTTCCCTGGAGCAGGGCAAGGCATGGGGGCCTCTGCCCCTGTCCCCACAGCCTCATGGACCTCAGTCATTTCTCATATTTCTCGCCCTCCAGACCCTTCGCCATCTTTGTTGCCCTCTTTTCAATGCTGTTAGTTTTGTCCATCTTGTATTGTGGCACCCAAAACTGCACCCAGTACTCAAGGTGAGGCCACACAGGCACAGAGTAGAGCAGGACAGTCATGTCGCTCTGAGATGTGTCCTCTCCCCTGTTCTAGGAAGGAGGAACATGCTCGTTCAAAAGGGGCACAAGCTACAAACCCATCAGTGGCCTCCTTTGCTTCTTTGTTCATTACTGACATTTGCTTCTTTCTTCATTACTTTCTTCAGTACTAACAGCTATCTGATGAAGTCTCTGGCTGCTTGCGTTGCCTGTAAGTTGCTTCTATTCTGAGGAAATGCCGTAAAGCCATGGGCACACAGGTGAGGAGCTGCCACCGTTACCTGTGTGCTGTATCCACGTTACAGGGCAGCCTACCAAAACACCAGTCAACAAAAAAGTGGGAGAGGGAGAGGGAAGAAATGCCAGTCCAGGCAATTTACTTTACAAAGCGGATTGATGAACCAGAGACCGTATGTTCAAATACCTGTATGTATAAATTACAGCCACTTGTGAGTGCTTGGCTCTATACACCTACACTCTTTCCTTGTGGTGATGACAGCCTACCCAAAACAGCAAGAGCAATACGATGTGAGTGTACATCTGATCAGCAGCGACGTGGGTAATCCTACGGGTCACCCTAACCACTTTCAGCAGCGAACCCTTGGGCTGCTTTGGACAGAGGATCAAGGCCTGTCTTTTCAACCCCACCCTCCCCAGCCCCCGTGCTTCTTTTCCTTCTTTCTGCTCATTATTCAAGACGAAGAAAAAATAACTAAGGAAATAACTACTTGGTTTATCTGTTGGTCTGTTTAATCCGTTAGTCACTACACATAGCACAGCACACCAAACCTGTCGTTAAAACAGGCGCTGCAGTACATAACCACACTGAGCTAAAGCTTAGACAAGGTAATCCTGGCATACCATCTGCAGAGAAAAAGCAGAGCAAGCCATGGACATCACCACTGGACTATTCACTTGGACACCACACTGGCCGTGGCAGAGAGGCCTGAGGCAGGGTTTGATTAGCAAAAGAATGATGACAGGACTGATGATAGGGCTCTGAGGTCAAAGAGAAGGTATTTCTCCATGGTAAATTTGGTAAAGGTTGTTCTACACCTGTGAGGCTTCTCCCAAGGGTGTTTTCCAGCTTTATTTTGCGTGCCAGCCATTCTAAGACAATAACAGCATGCTCTGTGCTAATTCTTAGTGCTAAATGCTTCGTAATTTTATCATTATTTTTCTAGTGTCCTTGCCGTGCTTCCAGACGTTACTGTATGCTGCGCTGTCTGTAGAATTCTTCAGGAGAGTGCTTGTTTCCCTGCATTATATGCAGCAATGATTAATCTTCCCCAGAGTTACATTATTTTGACCATCTGAACTCATTTACCTGTACTTGGTCTGGCTGGGATGGAGTTAACTTCCCCTGCAGAAGGGGGGATAATAATTTTCCCCTAATACTTTTTTTTTTTTTTCTTTAATTAAATTATCCTTATCTCAGCCCACGAGTTGTTCCTTTACTTTTCTTCCCCTCCTCTTCTGAAGAGGGGGAGTGAGAGAGCAGTTATGGTGGAGTTCATCTGCCTGGCAAGGTAAAACCACCACAGGACCTGCTGCCACCAGAACACGTTTCCAGAAAATACTGTTTTCCACTGCCTCATCAGTGTTCATTCCCAATCTTTAGAGTCAATCTGGGAGGCATCTTGATCAAACAAATTGGTAAAATCAGCTCCACAGGGAACAGAAGTGATAGACTGCTCACCTTGACAGCTGCTTAGTGTGCAGCTGCCCATACAACCAGGGGAAGGAAATCACAGCTTGTTGGTCAGGTAACAGTTCTCAGAAATGACAGAAATTTCATTAACATAGAATGGAGTAACTCAGGCTGGAGGAGATCTTCAGAAGTCTCTAGTCCAACCTCACAGTGAACTTGGGGTCAGCTAAGCCAGACCAGATAATTCAGGGTTTTATTCAGCCTGGCCCTGAAAGCCTTCAAGGACAGGACCTACGCAGCCTTTCTGGGCAACCTCTTCCACTGCTTGGCTGTCCTTCTGAGAAGGAAGTTCTTGTACCCAGATGAAATCTGTCATTTCCATGTAAGACTGTTGTCTCTCATCCTCCTGCCATGCACCGCTGCGAGCAGCCTGACTCCATCCTCTGGAAAAGAAGTACCTGTAGGCACTGGAGGGCTGTTACTAGGTGCCCCTCAGAGCCTTCCCTTTTAGCGTAGAAAATACCAAACACCAGAGAGACAGAATGTGCCAAAGGTTCCCAGGAAATTAAATCACATTGTATCATGGAATCATACCACAGAATGGCTCGGGTTGAAAGGGACCATGAAGACTATCCCGTTCCAACCCCCCATAGGCAGGGACGCCACCCACTACATCAGGCTGCCCAGGGCCTCCTCCAACCTGGTTGTGAACACCTTCAGGGATGGGGCATCCACAGCTTCCTTCTCTGGACAACCTGTTCTGGTGCTTCACCACCCTTACAGTGATGAGTTTCCTCCCAACCCCTCATCTAAGCCTCCCCTCTCTTAGCTTAAGAAAAGGGTCCTCTTTTCTACCTTTTTTAAAGATGGGAGTTTTCCTGTCACCAGCGACTTCCCCTGACTGCCGAGACTTTCCAGGTGGGACGGAGAGAGGCTTGGCAACTGCATCAGCCAGTTCCCTCAGGGCCCAGGGATGCACGTCATCAGGCCCGACAGACTTCATAGAATCACAGAACCTTAGAATATTTGAGTTGGAAGGGACCCACAAGGATCATCGAGTCCAACTCCTGGCTCCCCAAAGAACCACTCAAAATAATAACAGAATAGCGAGACAATAGTAATAGGAGCTCAGATCACGCACCTGAGAGCATCGTCCAAGCGCTTCTCGAATTCTGGCAGGCTTGGTGCTGTGACCACTTCCCTGGGGAGCCTGTTCCAGCGTGTGACCACCCTCTCGGTGAAGAACACTGACGCTCCCCCACGTCCTGTCGCTGGTCACCAGAGCAGAGATCAGTTCCTGTCTCTCCACTCCCCGGGTGAGAAAGTTGCAGACCACAGTGAGGTCTCCCCCCATCTCCCCCAGGCTTAACAATCCAAGTGACTTATCTGCTCCTCACACGTCTTCCCCTTAGACCCTTCTCCACCTTTATTGCCCTCCTTTGGACGCTAAGTTTTATGTCTTTCTTCCTTATACTCTGGTGCCCAGAACTGCACACAGTACTCGAGGTGAGGCCGCACCAGCTCAGAGCAGAGTAGGAAAATCCCTTCCCTTGGCCAGCTAGCAATACCATTGCTCGATGCACCCCAGGATACGGTTGGCCCTCCTGGCCACCAAGGCACGCTGCTGGCTCGTGTTCAGCTTGCTGTCGACCGAAACCCCAGATCCCTTTCTGTGTGGCTGCTCTCCAGCCTCTCATCCCCCACTCTGTATGTATAACCAGGGTTGCCCCTTCCCAGGCGCAGAATCCAGCACTTGCTCTTGTGAAACTTCATACGGTTGGTGATTGCCCAGCTCTCTAATTTGTCCAGATCTCTCTGCAAGGCCTCACCACCCTCGACAGAGTCAACAACTCCATCCAATTTGGAATCATTTGTGAACTTGCTCAAAAATCCTTTAAGTCATCCAAATTGTTAATGAAAACACTGAAGAGGACTGGTCCTGAAACGGAGCCCTGGGGAACCCCACTAGTGACAGACCACCAGCCTGACGTAGCCCCATTTACAAGAGCCCTCTGGGTCTCACCCATCAGCCAATCATTCACGCATCTCACTATGCTTTTATCTAACTGTATTCTGGTCATTTTGTCCAGACGGATACCGTGAGAAGCAGTATCGAATGCTTTAGTGAAATCCAGAGAGACTACATTGACTGGCTCCCTTTGGCCAGCTAGCTGGACTTTTCACACAGGATGGAGAGCAGCTTGGCATCTGCATCAGCCAGTTCTCTCAGGACCCTGGGATGCACATCATCAGACCCCCTAGACTTGTAACTGTTCAGTTGGATCAGGTGGCATCGATCCTTCTTTTCGCTTACTATGGGCGTGACTTTGCTCCCACTGGAAGATTTAAAAAGAATAAATCAGTACCAGAGTTGTTCGTTAACTGATAGGACTGCTCTTCCATTTATTTTAAATCAATCTCCTGCACTGGACTCATTAACAACCTAATTTCTCATACAGACAGGTGCAGTAATATCGATAGCCATGTGGCAATTTAGAGGCAGATGCATAACAAAGCAGCATGCTAGCACTTTATACAAAAACTAGATGGAGGTTTGTTTGTTTTTAAAAACAGTACCAGAAGTGTTCCACCACAACACACTGCTTTCTGCTGTACACAGTATTCTGCGACCAGAAGCCAGCTGCAGGAAAGACAGACATCTCCCAACCAAGCCATCATTCTCGGGTCAGATATGCTTAAATGTCAGCTTTTAACACCATTTCGCATGGGATGCCCGTCTCTAGCACAAGGTTTAACTAACAAAAAAGGGAAAGCAGCTACAGTCCGTTTAACGTTTCCAGCAGCCGTGTCCTCTCCGCAGCTCATCAGCGCTCACACGCTGTCCAGCTTCTTCAGGATGAAAGGAGCTGAAGAGAGACAACAAAAGAGCATCAACGAGCCTGCAGAGAACCCGAAGCCCGCCCCCCCCCGGCCCGAGGCAGCGCGGCCCGAAGGAGCGCGGCAGGCCGGGAGCGGCGGCGCGGCCTCCCGCCGGCCCCCAGGCCGCGTCGCGCCCCGCACTGACCGATCCGCAGCAGCGCCACGTAGACGAGGAAGTTGCGGACGGAGGCGAGGACGTCGCGGCGCATCCTCCGCCGCAGCTCCTCGGGGTCCGCCTTGGGCCCCAGCCCCTCGATGCGGAACATGCCGCCGGCCGCGCGCCGCTACGGCTGCCGAGCGGGGACAAGCGGCGGCGGGCCGCGCTCTGCGCGTGCGCGCGGAGGGAGGCGAAGCCTCCGCCCTCGCTAGGGCGGGGACGGCGTCGCCCCCCCCTCCCCCCCCCCCAGGAGGGGCGGAGGGGGCTGATGGCGGGGCCGTGCCGCCGTGCGGTCCCTCGGGGAGCCGTGCTGTGAGGGAGAAGCCGTGGGCCCGACAGCTGCGGGAGGCTCGTGGTGTTTAGCGGGTCCCAAGACGCAGAGCCGGCTGTGGTGGCTCCGGTGGGAGCCCTTGCCAACCGCAGAGCCCAGCCCTGGACGCTAGAGGTCAGGGGAGTCACGGAATCACAGAATGGTCTGGGTTGGAAGAGACCTCCAGGGGCACCGCGTCCAACGTCTGACCTAACACTAACAAATCGTCTCCTAAACCACATCCCTAAGCTCTACATCTAAACGTCTTTTAAAGACCTCCAGGGATGGGGACTCCACCACTTCCCTGGGCAGCCTATTCCAGTGACTAACAACCCTTTCAGTAAAGAAGTTCTTCCTAATATCCAACCTAAACCTCCCCTGGCGCAACTTGAGCCCATTCCCCCTCGTCCTGTCACCAGGCACGTGGGAGAACAGACCAACCCCACCTCGCTACAGCCTCCTTTCAGGTACCTGTAGAGTGCGATAAGGTCGCCCCTGAGCCTCCTCTTCTCCAGGCTAAATAGTCCCAGCTCCCTCAGCCGCTCCTCGTAAGACTTGTTCTCCAGACCCCTCACCAGCTTCGTAGCCCTTCTCTGGACTCGCTCAAGCACCTCCATGTCCTTCTTGTAGTGAGGGGCCCAGAACTGAACACAGCACTCGAGGTGCGGCCTCACCAGAGCCGAGTACAGGGGGACAATCACATCCCTGGACCTGCTGGCCACGCTGTTCCTTATGCAAGCCAGGATGCTGTTGGCCTTCTTGGCCACCTGAGCACACTGCTGGCTCATATTCAGCCGACTGTCAACCAAAACTCCCAGGTCCTTCTCTGACAGGCAGCTTTCTAACCACACATCTCCCAGCCTGTAGCGCTGCTTGGGGTTGTTGTGCCCCAGGTGCAGAACCCGGCACTTGGCCTTGTTGAAGCTGAGCTCCGCATGAGTTTCAGCCAGGACAGCAGATGGTTGTGAGCGTCAGACTCATATTGTGTTCTTAGGCCCAGGCTAACCCACAGCCCTCAGTCCTCACTCCCTCCTGAACTCCATCTGAACTGTGCATGCTTGAGCTCGCCAAGCCCTGCATTTCCTGCCGTGGGCAGGCAGCCAGCGATGCTTTCGGAAGCAGTCCTCAGATTCCAGGAACAGCATTGCAGATGGAGCCCCACAAGATATCTGGGCTCCACAGCCTGCTCTGCTCTGCTTTTGCTACTTGGGATCAGGATGCGCACAGAAGCAGGCAGATAATTCACAAAAACAGATTTCTCTGAGCCAAGCTGCCTATGATCTAAGGCAAAGCCAATTAGAGGGCAGTTGCTTTCTTTGTGCCAATGATTTATGGGACTAATTGCATCTCTGCTGTCTGGGGAAGCTTTTCTGCCCTTCTGTGCTACCACAGGAACCCTGACTTTGGCAAAGGATAGCCAAGGAGGAGCCTTCCCAAACCACCCTGCTCCAAACTGGGACTTTTCCCGGTTTGCAGGACACTCACCGGCAATCCCTAGTCCAAATGAACAAGCAGCCATTTCTCATTACCAAAGCTGAAAGGCTGTCCTCCCTGAAAGAAAGGATAACAGATCTGCCCAGCTCTGCCCTGGAGGTAAGTGAGCCTTCCTCTGGTGGCTTCCAGGAAATCTTGTAGATTTACGCCAGGCATCTTTCTGAGTGGCGAGTTTCTGTAGTTTCTGCTAGCAGAAGCAAATTGGTAGGTCTTCGGCCCATCTTGCTTGAAAAGCAAGGAGTCTCATCCTGCATTTCAAGACTGCTGGTCCTCATAATCTTGCTTTGGATTTTTAAAGGCTGCCCAATAAATAAGGCGATATCCCCTGGTACCAGTGATTCAAATGGCTTTTTTTTTTCTGCATGACTAAGCAGCTTGGGCTCTGTTTTCTTGCCATTTCTAGAGCTGTGGGGAAGCTGTCTGGAAGACTGCAGGATATAGGTGCAAAGAAGCTCCGCAGGCCAAGGGACAAAGACTCCAGGTGAAAACGGCAGGGCAGAGCACTGGGTGGGAATGAAGAGGGATCGGCCAGGCAGGGCCACCCGTGGACCTGAGCTAGGAGACACTGGTGACAGCTTGCACTTCTTGGAGCCCTTTCATGAGGTCCAAGCACCTGGGTAAGGTGCTGGGGTAAGACACAGAGGTGCAGAGGGCAGGCAAGAAACAGTGCTCAGAAATTAAATCTGTCCTGACTGGCCATTTCAGATCTCAAGCACTTCTGTGGGGGAAAAGGAACTTGACAAGACATCTTGATCCTCCTTAATGGAGGTCCTTTGTGAAGTGGCCCTCCAGGCACTGTTCTGGAGTGTTTCCCCAGGGCTGCTCCACATCCTGGAGAGGGCTCATCAGCCACCTGAAAGGACAGCACGCCTCCCCTTTGGGCAAGGCAACATTAGCTTTCTCTAGCCCCTTGAGCACCTACTAATAAGATGCAGAGAAATACCAGAATCCTCAACTGCTGGAGTCGGATCAGGATGTTTATCACTGATGCATACCAAAGAGGTTTTAGAGACCCAGGGGAAGACCTGCAGAAGCACAAGGGGGAGGCAAAGCAGATAATGCTGGAGCCTTGGTGCTACCTTCTATGTTGACCCTTTCGCCCCATCAAAAGGATCAATATTGGTACATACACTAATGGCAGTGTTTACCTTTGTGCAAGCAAAAAGAATTTGTCTGTCTTCATCTGGCCAATAAATTTCAGTTCTGTAATCTCTCTCTACGGGCTCCACGCAGTCGGTCAGACTGCGCAAAGATACACTTTCTGGGTTTCATTAAGCCAGCCTGAAAAATAAATGAATGTCGCCACTATTTTGAGCTGAAGGGACAGTTTCCATCTGCTCCACTGACGCCTCCCCACTTCTCAGGCTTGCTTTATGGCCATGCCACCTCTCCATGTATGTTTTGAGTCTAGGACCGATGCATATAGAATGCATGGCAATGCTTTGGGAGTGGGAGAGGCTGCAGGGCTGGCATGGATGAGCAGAGCCCAGCAGCTGCCCCGTGTCAGCTCAGAGCCAGCTCCAGCCAGCTCCAAAAGGGACCCACCGCTGGCCAGAGCCAAGCCAGTGAATGATGCTGGTTGTGCCTCTGGGAGGTGTTTAAGAACGGTTAAAAAAGCGCTGCATTGTAGCAACTGGGAGAAAGGACTGAAACTGAGAGAGAAAAAACCCTGCAGCCACCAAGATCAGCGTAGAAGGAAGGAAGGAGGTGCTCCAGACAGCCTGCAGAGATTGACCTGCAGCCTGCGGAGAAGAGACCATGCAGGAGCAGGGGATCTGGGGGTAGTTGCTGCCCACAGGAGACCCAGGTTGGAGCATTTTGCTCCTGATGGATGGTACAGAGCCATACTGGAGAAGTTGTTGAAGAGCTGCTGCCTGTGGGAAGCCCATGTAGGATCAATTCGGGAAGGACAGCATCCCGTGGGAGGAACCCCACGTGGCGCATGGGCAGAGAGTGACTGTAAAGAAGTGTGTGACTGGTACTCCCTGCTCCTGACCCCTGGCAGTATGGTTAGAATGACAAAGAGTAAGTCAAATATCCATAATATTCTAGAAAACAAGTCTTATGAGGAGGGGCTGAGGGAGCTGGCATTGCTTAGCTTGGAGAAGGGGATGCTCAGGGGAGACCTTCGTGTACTTCACAGGTACCTTAAAGGAGGCTGTGGCGAGGTGGGGATCGAGCTCTGCTCCCAAGCACCAGGTGATGAGATGAGGGGAAATGGCCTCAATGCGCCAGGGAAGGTCTAGGTTGGATGTTAGGAACTTCTTCACTGGAAGGGCTATGTGGCATTGCAACAGGCTGCCCAGGGAAGCGGTTGGGCCACCATCCCTGGATGTCTTCAAGAAATGTGTAGACGTAGAACTCAGTAGCGTGGCTTAGCATAGATCCCGGGACAGGGGAGCGCTGTCTATCGCAGCAGGCAGCTACCAGCCCTAGGGAGGTCTTAGACGGGAGCTGCTGCTGGATGGCAAAACCTGTGGTCCCCTGGTGGACGGGGGCACCTCCGCTGTCGTCTTCCTCCTCCAAGCAGTGCCTGAGTGACTCCTGTTCTTTTATGGAAAGCCCGAGTCTAGGTTAGGGTTGTGTCTTGCACCGGTTGATAAGAATTTGACCCGATCTGCAGGGGTCCAGGTGACTGAAAGCTTGTGTGACTAGTAATTCTATTGTGGTTCTAGAAATTCTGTGCAGCTGTAAGCTATGCTAGGTGCTGGACATTGTAGATAATAAAATATGCTGATTGTTAATATCTTTTTTCTTTAATAATCATAACCACAAACCTGTGGCCAGCCCTCACTCTGCCAAAGATCCCTAAAGAACCTACTTGTCCTCTGTGGTGTTGGGTGAGAGTGACAAAATGTTCCGGGCTGACCACAGCCTCCATCCCCCATTCCTCTGCAATGCTTGGGCGGAGAAGGTAAAAGAGAGGGTGATAGGAAGGTGAGTTCAGGTTGCTTTTAGTTCTCACTGCTCTAGCCCATTAGTAATTGGCCATAAATTAAATGAGTCTTCCCCAAGCAGAGTCTGTTCTGCACGTGACCGTAACGAGTGAGCAATCTCCCTGTCCTTATCTCAACTCACAGAAGGTGACAATGGCCATCATGTAGGGATTCTGCAAGTTTCCAGCCAGGGTATCTTCTCAGATGGTGCGCATGTAAATCCAGACATTGTACATGGTGTGTCTGGGGCAGCTGTACAGCAACATCGGTGTCCAGCCAGCGTTCACAGCAGTCACACCGTCCGGGGCTATGGTAACAGACACCCAAGGGGGGCTCAGGCTTACCTCCCTCTCTTCAGATCTGCAGCAGGTAAAACCATCCCCAGGTCACAGAAGAGAAAAGGGCTGCAAGATAGGCATCTACCTATGCACAGTTAAAGCTCTGCTTCTGAAGCCACCGGACTGGAAATCTCGTCCTTTCAACTAATTCCAGCCAGAAGCTCTGCCATGGATTGCAGCTCATGCCTGCTTCCTAGGTGCAGGAGAGTCAGCAGTGCCAGGCAGGGTTCTTGTGGTGGCTGCACAAAGGGGAGGATGTTCTGGCACAGATAACTGCATTGAATGACAGAGGCCAAAATGGGAATTACATTACCCTTTCGAACGCTCTGCTGTAGTAGTGCTGTCAACTCATAATCTAAAGGGGAAGCAGAATGGTAAGGAGCTTAATCAGAGAAAGGGATTTAAAATACTGTGTTGCAGTGACCTCTGTTAGGCGTAAGGGAGGACACTGCCTAAATTCTCATGCAGGAGTACATTCAACGTGGTACTCCTGGAGAAAGTGGAGCCCTTAGGTGACATGAGCACCGTGGGAGAGATGTCATTTTCCTGCAGACCAAGTAACAATAAATAAAGCAGCATTCAGGCCTGCTGTCCTGTCTGTTATGTAAACCGAGTGGACAATATGGGGAAAAAGACACACCTGAACAGATACCCCAGCAGCATAAATCCACATAGTAAATCCACAACAGAAGTCCAGGGTGAGTAAATTCATGCCCTCACCTCACCTCTGCGTTGCTGTAGGCACAGCGAAAAGATACAGCGGGGCACAGAAAGACAAGCAGCGTGGAGAAACACTGCTAGCCACAGAAACAGGGCACCTTGAGCTGGGCTCTCCCACTTCACAGCAATGTCATGCTTCCACCCAGCCCCCTGGCCTCCTTTACTGTGGGGTCGTATCTCCACAGCTATATTTTGTTGGTGGGGAGCCAGGGCAGCCAGGCAGACCCTGATACGCAGCAGGAAGAGCAGGAGCAGCAGGACAGCACTCCGAGCACTGGCCTGGCTTCTGTCCTGGGAACCCAGATGCTTCCCATGTGTCTGGACGGATGCTGTGGGCTCAGCATCCTGGGGGCCAGACCATGGCAGAGGAAATGACAGGCTAGTTTTCAAAGACAGGATTTCCTTTACCATCAGAGCTTACCAGCCTGCTGTGTGTCAGCAGGCCAGCAGCGTGCCAGCCCTTTCCTGCTGTGACAAGGTGGCTCTAGTATCCTGCTTTCCTCGCTACCTGCAGAGGCAAACAGGGATTAGTGCACAGGCAGCAGAGCTCAGATGGGTCCTCCCAGAGGGAACATGCCTCAGACAAGGGGTTCTTCTACTTCTCCTGCCCCCCCATATGAAAAATTCAGGGCACTTCTAGCTTGCCTGTGAAGGCTTTAAGCTGTAACAGTGACGATGGCTCCACAGAGCTGCGGGGGGCCAACACAGTACCCTCAAGCTGTCATCTGGTGGGTAATTCTTCAGTGTTCCCACTACTGGGTGCTACCAGTGGTAATGCTTCGACCTTCCCGTGTGCCTCTGCCAGACTGCTGCAGCTGCCTCATCAGCAAAGACGTGATTTTGGGCTGTTCCCTGCCAGGGGATGCTGGACCCAGCAGCCCAACAGAGGCAAGTCTGCAGCATCTTCAAGCACACCGGTCCCGCCAGGAGCAAATCTGAAGGTGTGTTACCACAAGGTGCATGCACACACTTAGGTACGTGGCTGGCCACACGCACTGACACAGACAGATAAATGGGCTATCACCATCCCTGCCCTTCCCCACATGTGGATCCTGCCCTGAGCATCCTGCCATAATCCCGAAGTGCTCTTCTCCTGCACGCCGGGAGAAGTTTAATGCACTTTATGCTGAGGAGAACAAGAAAGGGAACATCACTTGTATCATTTGTGGGGATCACTTTAAGAAGCAGTCGCTACTCTTAAGAATGACAGAATATTATGATACGTGCCTGCAGTCTGAGTGAGCCCGAACCTTCTGGAGAAATGTTTTCTGGTCACTTGGACCATCAGCAGAAGCATCTCTCTCGTCACTCTCTTTTTCCTCTTACGACAGATACGAAACGTTTGGGTTCCTTTTCGAGCTTTCTGTCTTTGAAACACATTGTCCAAGGTTTAAGGAGGAAGTCAGAAGTTTCAAAGCCAAATTGCGGGCCATATCGTTTGACCCTCATACATCTGAACTTTTCTATTCCACAGACACATTTGTCCACTCCTTGCTAAGGGATCTGAAAGCATTTCCTTAAAAAATAGCTTGGTGAGGGGTGTCTGTATGTTATCTGCAGGTTTTACCTGGTGCACCTGGCCAATAAGCACAGAGTCAGGGAGGGAGAGAGCAAATCTCACATTTCCATATGTTTTCACTTTGATGGCTGTGGTTTTTAATATGCGAATGACGTTTAACAACCGAAGTGTTACTATGGTCTGTCTGTGATCTTCCTTCAGCTGTTTTCCCCATTCTCATTTTCCAGCTTTCATCTCTCACCTGCTTTGTTTTTGCTAGCCCAGGGCTACTGGCCTCCCTGTTTCCTTCAAGGCCTCCTTGTCTTCTTCAGCTTCAGACTACAAGCACAGCAGAATTTGGAGCCCAGCACCACAGTCTTTTTCCCCGGTTTGCTGTCCAGATTTAGGAAGTCATCTACTAGCAAGAGTGTCAGGGTGAGCTCTAAACAGGCAGGACAAGCTCTTCTTGAGCACACAGAGGCAGACACTGTGCGAGAGAGGTTCAGAGAGATGCCCTGGCTCAACCTACAGCCTGGCCTTACAGATGAGTGTTCCCGCTGCGAGGAGAGAGCTGGAGCATGCAGAAGGACGTGGGCAGGGACAGCCTCCTCTCGAGGGCCCCATCCATTTCCCCAGATGATCCTCACAGCCACTGCCTCTGCAGCACACCCTTCTTGCCTCTTTTTGTCTTCTGAGCTGCTCTTTCTTCCTCTGCTCACATGTGCCTCTCTGTAATTTAAGAAGGGGTTTGGGTCACCCACACAACACACAATGACCTATGATGGCCTAGAATGAGCTCCCAGAGGTTTGATATTCTTGCACTCTTCAGAAGAACATCTCAGAACCAACCATTTGGAAGCTTCCGAATAGCTTTGCAATGTTTCATCAGATGGAAGGCTTTTATAGGTCAGCTCTGACACGATGAAAGCACAGGCAAGGAAGAACAGTGCTGAGAGATAAAATGTCTCATACCTTTTTCTAGGTAGATGTTTCCCAAGCTTCTGAAACTTGGAATACTCAGAGAGAGGAAAACTCCATGCTCAGCTCTGCCATATACACAGGTAGCTATCTAACGCATCTGGTAGTTTGACGTGGAGCTCTGATTCCTCTTTTTAATGGATTCCACTTTTCATCCACATGAGAGACAACTATTGTTTAATTTTGTTTTTAATTAAATTCTTCTTCCTGTGTAGATTGCTTTGGAAACATCATCTACCGGCACTGGTAGGTCCAGAGGTATGTTTGTCCATTGTCCATGAATCAGCAGTTGATGCAAAGCCTATTCCGGGGCACTGTTTAATGCTGTATTAGTTACAGGTGGCAGGAGCAAATCTCATTTTTGGCTGAGTTCAGCAATCACAAAATAGTGCTGACCACGAACAGTGACAGACAAAGTCAGCCGTAACAACAGCAGATGAGAAAAATCATCACAGTTTCTGTGGGTGTTGATCTGGGAGAAGAGCAGTTCCTGGGCTGGGAGCAAAAAAGAACGAAGGTAAAGGCAGAAGGACCCGCAGTGCGGAAATACTCTGGCTAATTAGGGAGTATGAAAAAGCAAAACAGAAAGGCACAAAACAGAAAAAATCAATACCTTTCAGTAGGCGACTCTTTTCTTGTCCAACCCTATGCTAAATAAAGGGCTGCAGACAGTAGCAGAGGAGTTTAAATACAGAACAGGACATTTTTACAGGGAAGGCTAGTGTCAGAGGAAGAGCTGACACGGTGGATGTGGGTTCCTGTATACCCGTTTGTGCAGTGCTAGGCAATCACCAAGCAGCCCCATACCCACGTTCTTCGTCCCTACCAGGAGAAAGAGCGCTGCACGCGGTGTTACGTGACAGAAGCTGCTCTGCACACTCGGAGGGGCACGGAGATGCAGTGGTGGGGGGAACCCAAGTAATGTCCTGTGGCACTTGCTCCAGGAGCCATCAGCCGAACAAAGGTCTGTCTCCACAAGCTCAGAGGAGCAGAGGGGCACAAAGGCAGGTGGAAACTCAAATGAGGGACGCGGCAGAAGGGGCACCTTACCCAGGACCCTCCCAGAGCTATCTCAGGAGAGCCTCAGCCCCAGGGTCCACCATAAAACACTTCAAGGGGAGTCAAAGCCCAGGCACCCTGGGGACCTAGGGGGTCCCTGCCAGGAGCACGGGACACGCTATGGGGTGCAGGAGAGCACTTCAGCACTGCAGAGGGCTTCTTGCAGGACGCGCAGGGCAGGAACCAGAGGCAGAGGCGCTGCCAAGGGAGGGAGGTTTCCCTTGCTGGCGAGATGAGAGACGGACAGCTTTGTCTCCTAGCACACTCAGGTTTTCTAGCACGGAGCTAAAGCTGCCGAGGGGTGACTTTGTGCTCTGCAGCGCGGAGGGAGGTGCCTGCGGCTGCTGGCACACACAGGGCAATGGCTCAGAGCTGCGCCAGGGGAGCCTGGGCCCGGACGTCAGGGGGAATTTATTTCCCATGCGGGCGGTCAGACGCTGAGGGAGGCTTCCCGGCGAGGTGGGGGCTGCCCCGCGCCTGTCAGCGTGCAACGGGCATTTGGGCACTGCCCTCAGTGCCCTCAGCAACTGCTGTAACTTCTGTCTGGCCCTGAAAAGAGGTCATGCACCCGGACCCGGCGATCTCTGCAGGTGCCACCCGACCGTTCTAACACACACACCTGCACGTACGTGTGCGTGCACATATATATGTATTAATTTCTCAGTAAGGGACGTTCACGCCAACCATGCGGAGGGAACAGGGTGAGACCGTGGGTGCTGTTTGTGCGCGTGTGGGTGCGTAACGCGTCCGTCGGCTCCTCCCTGAGCAGAGGGCCACGAGCTGCACACGCGTTTTGCTGCGTGCCTGTGCGGAATGCACTCCCAGCCTCCCTGCCTTCACCTGGGGCAAGGACCCGCAGCACCGCCACCAGGATCCTGGACTGGTCTTCCGCCGCAGAGACCGAGCAACCCTCAGACACCCCCGGAGCACGGCCACAAACAGCGAAGGCGCCGCAGGTCCCCGGGCGGCAGCGAGCGGGGACGGCGGGGGCGGCGGGACCCCCGCGGGGCGGGCCGGGGGCGGTGCCGCTGCCCCCCTGCCCCCCTGCCCCCGCCCCGGCTCCGCCTTTCCGGGCAGAGGCCGCGGCGGTCGCGCTGCCGCTCGGCTCCCGGGCAGGTAACGAGGTTTGCTCCCGGCCTGGGGCTCCGCCGGGGCCGGGCCGCGGGGCGGGGGGAGGCGAGGGCAGCCCGAGGGCTCCGCAGGGGCTCGGGCGGGGTCGTCGCCGTCGGAACCTTGGCGGGCGGCGCTCGGCGGTGTCGGCGCGGACGGGCTCGGCTGGCCGCGGGGTGTGCGGCCCCGAAGGCGTCGCGGTGGGGCTGCTGGCGGCGGTCAGCCCGGCGCAGAGGTCGCCCCGCTGCAGGTGGGGTCCGGCAGGACGGCAGCTCCGGGGTTTGGTGTAGTGTCCTGCTCTTCGCTCTTTACCAAAAAAAAAACCCCTACGTGGCGGCTTTTTCTGTTGTGTCTGTCTGAATGAAACGGAACGACCTTGAATGGTGACCGGCTGTGACTTGTTTAGTTGTTTCTGGCCTGATCTCGCTCGCACGCCAAATGCTGCCAGCTAGTTTTCCTTTGCTGTAGATGCTCCCCCCTTCTCAAAGACTTGCAGTTGTAGAAATCAGTCCGTGGTGCTGGCTTTTTAGCCCCAGTGGGAAAATACGATGAGAGAAATTCTACCAGAGGTTGAGGGAGCTGAAGTCAAAGCGACTTCAACGTGCGGGTGGTCTCCAGAGGGGCCCTTCGTGACCAGGGGCACTGCTGCTGCTGCTGTGCAGGGACAGGGTCCCCGTGGGTCCGATGACATGCGGAAATCAGAACTCTGCAGAGGACAGCAGGTAGGATCAGACTGCCCGTACGTGTTTGTCTGGTAGGTGCTGCGGATTTGGATCGGATTTGCTCCATGTGTACGTGCTTACGGTGGGTATCTAAGCACTGAAACGCACCTGCTGGATTCCACCTGAGAAAGCTGTTCTGGATGTACGTGCTGATGTCTGCCCTCTGTATTTTTGGTACCTTTCTGTGTGTTTTGTCTGCGGCTCTCATGTTGAAGATGGGTGTAACTAAAGCAGTGGGCAGCTATCCGAAGTTTCTCCTTCTTGGCAGATTTGCGTTCCAGACTTCTCTGTGAGATATATCATCAGACTAATGGTCTAAAGGGGCTGTAAGAGCAGAAATATTAAGCAGTGTGTTAGCTGTAAGCTAACTGCTCATGGAGGAGCAGTCCTACTGATGCAGAAAAATCTGCAGAACTGGAGATGAAGTGTAGTCGCGTGAGATACGAAGCCCTCAGTGAACCATTTTCTCCATTTTTCCTTTGTTGCGGTTCCCACTCCCATATGGGGTTTTCCGTAACAAGGCAAAGAATGAAATGTTGGGAAGGCTGTCATACAACCTGATAAAAATCAAAGGTGGGAAAAGTATCGAGAAGTCTGCAAAGCGGAACTTTTCTCTGTGTACATTCTGCCTGGCATCAGCTAGAGAGGCACTTCGCTCTTGGTCCGTTTCTCTGTTTCTGAATTGCCCGTGATGAGTAAGCTCAGGGACTGAATTGGGTGGGAAGACCAAAAAATAAAAAAATAAAAGAGGCACTGGGACCATCTGCAAGGACGCAGCACAACTGAAAGGGAGGTGCTGGCCCCATCGTACCAAGGGGATGGTAGGGATGGCAGTGTGGAGACAGGTTCTTCTCAAACTGACTAGAGGGGTAGGAGTGCTCTGGAAGAAAAGGAGGTTTGAAAGAAGCCAGTGAAGACTTGCAGGAAATAGCAAGTGAAGTTGTTTTCCACCAAAGCCTCTCAGTTGCATTCTGTGCCAACTCTGGCTGCTGTGGGGAAGAGCAGCTGGGCAGCAGAACTGCCGGCATTCAGTTGCAGCTGGGCTTGCAGTTAAGCATGGAGCTTGCTGCAGAGACTCCTTTGCTTCTCTGATGCAGTCATTGGTAGCAGGCATATGGCACATGCTTCCAAGCATAGTGCTATCTAATTTATCTAACCGTCTCTAGGTGGTTTCACCCATCTAAGTTTTAGTAAATTACCCTCTAAGCAAGCTGCTAGCAAAGAGAGCAGTGTGTTTAGTGCTGCTTAGCCATCTGGGCTGTAATGCTTCCGAAGAGCCTGACGCTTAAAGCTGAAGAGGATTCTTAGGCTGCTTGTGAAATGAATGGCTGTGTATGCAGCACGACATTCCTAAGTCAGTGTTCTTCAAGAGCGTGTATTTTTCCTTCCTTTAATCTTCCTTTCATATCATTTGCCAAAAGGTTGTGCAGAGGTTGTTTCCCAACATACAGTCCTCAAGCTTGATAAAACCCCAACCGCAAGTAAAGATCACCCCCAGATGTGGAGGAACCTGTTACATTGCCTGCCCTGAGCTTGTGTATGATCAGGTTAGTTTTCTTCTGCGTGAGCAACCGCAGGAAGATACTGGGAATACTCCAGAGTGCTGAATTTCAGAGGCATGTTTCTGGGTTCAAGGTCTGCACCAGAACATGGGGATCAGTGCCAGTATGTGGAGTTCTGCACAGAATTGGATTTTTTGTTTGTTTGCTTTTTTTCTCCATGCTGTGCAAATTGCAGGTGCTGCATTCAGAAGAGTGTTCCTAGCAGCTCGAGGGAGGTGATCCTCCCCAGCCGCTTGGCCCTGCTGAGGCCACTCTTGGAGCATTGTGCCCAGTTCTGGGCTCCCCAGTACCAGAGGGACACAGAAGTACTGGAGTGAGTTCGGATAAGGGCTCCTAAGATGATGAGAGGACTGCAGCACCTGCTACAAGGACAGGCTGAGAGAACTGGGCCTGTTTAGCCTGGAAAAGAGGAGAGCAAGGGAGACCTCATCAATATATATATAAATGTCTGAGGGGAGGGTGTCGAGAGGATGGAGCCAGTTTCTTTTCAGTTATGCCCAGCAACAGGACAAGAGGCAGTGGGCACAAACTGAAACAGAGGAAGTTCCAGCTGAATATGAGAAAAACTTCTTTACTGTGAGGGTGACGGCACTGGAACAGGTTGCCCAGACGGGCTGTGCAGTCTCTGTCTCTGGAGATATTCAAAACCTGCCTGGATGCCA
Source organism: Nettapus auritus (assembly GCA_011076525.1). NCBI lineage: Eukaryota > Metazoa > Chordata > Aves > Anseriformes > Anatidae > Nettapus > Nettapus auritus. The sequence continues at coordinate 82,025,235 of CM021797.1, read as the reverse complement.
TCCTGCGCAATGTGCTCTAGGTGAGCCTGCTGGGCAGGAGGGTTGGACTAGATGACCTCCAACGTCCCTTCCAACCTGAGCAATTCTGTGGTTGTGTGAAATTAAAGGGGAACATTTCCTTATATGCTGGTAGTTCTTGTCCAGAGAAATATAACTGAAGGGATGGAAGTCTTCACACACTTCCACACAAGTCTCGTTCTAGAAGTGAAATTTATTCAGGAAGAGGGGCATTGATTTTTCTCCTCTTTCCCCCTTGCTCAAAAACATTTATGATTTCCTTTGGTTTGTGTGTAGTGGACCATGACACTATTCTTACTACGCCCCTTCTGTTCTGAATCTATGCGCAAGGCAGGAACATAAGGTCTTTGCTAATGTTGTTATTCGGTGCCTAAACTCTTTGCATACGATGCCCAGAACCTTGTATTTTGAAACGAATTCAGACTTGAATCCTCTTAGGTCTGCAGGAAGTTCTTACGCCACAGCAGTATGAAGGCGTGATGGTACAGTCCAAACTACTGCAAATGACTGCTGAAAGAAAGCCAGCAGCTGGCACTGCCCTGCAGATGGGCCGAGCTGCACAGCAGCCAGCAGCTTGGGTTCAGTAACAACTCCTGGGCACCGGTACTAAGTGTGGTCAAGCTAACGAGAGGGACTGTGTTAACGAGTATCTGGTAGCACACAGCTCGCTGTTTGTGCCTGTTCTCAGGAAAACCGCAATAAGTGCTTCTGCCTCCTCAGGTCTGGCCAAGCGTTACTTGGATTTTGCTTAAAGGTTCCAAATGACAGGGGTTCCTCCGGGCCTCTTGGGCAGCGGCTACTCTAGGTAATTGCTGTGGAGGGCATGGCTCGTTTGGGCCTTCAGATTCATCTTTCAGCTTGTCAGTAGCTGCTGCGTCCCTTCCTCTGTTGTTCTGCTGCAACAAGTCCCTCCTCTGGCATGTGGCGTGGAGCCTCCACGCGCAGGTCCTCAGCAGGGCTGGGTCTGTGCCTCTGGAAACCCTTTTTTGTTCACCGGCATAAAGGCCTGAAGGAGAAGCTCTTGTCTTGCCTGGATTGCCGAAGCGCTTGGTATTTCTGTGGTGAAGGCTTCTGACTGCAAGCAGGTGGACAGTTTTGTTGTTGTTGTTGCTGTGTTTTTTTGGTTGGTTGGTTGCTGGTTGTTTTTTTTTCCTGGCAGCACCTGTTTTTAGGTGAAAACCTGGGTTTTCATTAAGATTAAAAGGCAGTAGTGTTATTGTGGTTTTTTTGGTTGTTGTTTTTTTGTTTGTTTTCCAGAGTCAGAAAGGCAAGTGGTAATTCTCCCTGATATTAAAAAAACAAAAACAAACAAAAAAACCAGCGCTGAATATTGATGATTTTTTCAATTTTTAAACAAGAAGGAAAGCAGGAAATAATGCTATGACTTGGAAGCACTTTTGGGGGGCAGTGGCTGGGGCACATGGTGTTTCTGACACAGACTGCACCTCCTGAAACGTTCCATGCCTTCATTGCCATGTTGCCTTGTTTTCCTCAGCCCAAAGTGGGAGGATATGGTGTGCTGTGGGAGGAGGAGTCCAGCCAAGGAGTATGACTTCTAGCTGCAGACTAGAAATGACAAGTCCCTTAGGCTGCTGCAACGTGTTGTGTTCAGCTAGTGAGGGCCTGACCCACAGGGTCAGAGGCTGGCCCTGGCTCTGGGGTGGGCTGATGGTGGGCATGGTGGTGTCTCATTCCTTGAGGTGTGATGTACCACTCGTGCAAAAAGTACTTCTGTTCTGTTAAGGTAAAACCTTAAGCCCAAGACACATTGATGGCTATATGAAAAACTGAGTCAGATTGGTGCTCTTTTCTAAGGTGGTTAGTGATAATGCCTGACGAGCCAGAACTTGCTTGCTTGCCCACTGAAAGCATTGCAATCAGTAATGGTGACTACTGGAACATATGAAGAAGGCTTGTTCACACTGCAGCAGGAATTAGGTGATGCGGGACTTGCCTGATGTTGTTTAGCAAACCAGACCATATGTTTCTAGAACAGCACAGATTCTCTTTTTGGCTGCCCATGGCAGTAGATGAACCACAGGCCGTACAATAGACTATGTAGGATGTGGTGGTGTGCTGCAGGACCAGCCTGGAGGGATGTGGCCCACACTTCGGCACTGGCAGAGGAAGGGTCCTGTGATGCAGCAGACCTGTTCTTCTTGCAATGTTTGTTCTTCTGCCTGTTATCTCCCTGAGTAGGGAAGCAGTGAGGTTGGGGTTGTGCTTGTTCAGAGCACACATCAGCACCATCCGCCAGCTTTCAGATGAAGGTTGACCACAAGAGCAATTCATGTAGTCACTGTTGTCTGCCTTCCGCCACAACCCCAACACAAACACCCAATACCGGTTGTTTTTAAGGTCTTTTAGAAACAGCGTGGCAAAAGGGTGGGTGTACAGACCCTGGAGGACATTTTGCTAACAAAAGCTGTAAGTCACCTGGGCTGTTTTATTTCCCTTTCTTAAAAAGAAAGCAGAAAAGCAACTGTCACCTGCTCCTCAGTGCTAGGCCATGGGCTTGCTGACCCTCTGGCTGGTGCTGTAGGGCTCCTTCCCCTTTTAACCAAGTCAAAGCTTTTCATTTTTTGTGCCCCGGGTGAGTTTTCCTGACACGGGGAAGCTGGGCAAAAATGCTCAGAACAGTCATACAGTCAGGGGGACCTCAGCTCCGCTGTGAAGTCCTTGTTAAGAGAGCAAGCAGGCTGTTCTGTGGTACCAAAGCGATTATAACGAGGGCCCCAGGGTGATCGGAAAAGCAGCTGACATAAGGGCGTGGAGGATAATCTAAATCCCATTAGAGACATCTGGCAATATCAAACAGTGTCATGGGGGTGTTTTCCTCATGAGTAGAATCAGTGCTGATGCATGGGTGAGGGGACTGACAGGAAAGGATGTTAGTGGCTGCCTGCCCTTTGAGCACAGAGAGGAACTGGTCGCGATGAGCCCCAGGCAGGCCCAGGCCCCTCAGGAGACACCACAATGCATTTGGGCTCTTTGGGCTGTCCTGTGAGCTGGGCAAGCCTGTGTGAATGCCGCTTGTTTCTGCAGAAGCATGGAAGAGTTACAGATGTGCTCAGAGAGATCTCGTACTGAATTGATTTATGAGACAGGATGACCACGGTGATTCTTTTCTTTCTTCTCTCTCCTTTTCCCTCCTTTCTGCTTTTTTTTTTGTTTTCTTCTCCAAAGGCTATGTTATTTAACTATGTGATTGTGGAGAACTTGTTAGCAACAGCTCAATCACACTCAAATAATGAGAGCGGCATGGCTTGCCCCAGCCTGTGTGCTCCTGCTAATTTTTCCTCAGATCTTCACCTGCCTCACTGCCGAGGTGGAAGAAGGAGCTGTGATGGGGCTGTAATAGTCCTTGATTTGTGTAAAAGCCGTGACCATTGGAGGAGGAAGGAGGCCTGCCCTGTCAGTGTCTGCTGTGTTTTCGTGGGAGGAGAGTCCCAGGAGATGTGGGAGCTGGGTGAGTGCTGGCTGCTGGGCTGCAGCTGCGGGCAGGTACTTTCCCCGTGTTCACATGCCATCCAGCTGCTCCTGCCTCATGGCACAGCTCGAATCCTTGGCGTGTGTATCTCAGCCGCGCTGCAGGGTCGGTGCTGTGGGTAAAACGTCCCCAAAGAAGGGGAAAGCCCTTATGGGCAGGTACTATGCAGGCAGAAATGTTCTGGGGAGGAGGCTCTTCCTGGCTGGGGCTTTCTCATGTTCTGATGGGAGTGCAGGTTGCCATTGCAGGTTTAATCCTGGTCCGTTGGACCAGCTGTCTCCTCTGACCACATCTCAGAGAACATCTTTAGAAGCTACTATGTGGAATGTCTGTAAAATACTGTTTTGTCCCAGTGACTTGTCAGGACTGGCTGACTTCCAAAAGCTTTGCTGCAGAGACAGCCAGTCCTCCCAGGAGTGTCTTCTGACGCAGTTCAGGCTCACAATTGTTTCTCTGAGGAACCTGCTTTGCAGGGGGGGTGGACCCGATGATCTTTCGAGGTCCCTTCCAACCCCTACAGTTCTGTGATTCTGTGTGATTCTGTGATGACTACATTTGACAGGAATTAGCTTTTCTCCTGTCTGCCTGGGAAGCAAGGAATGGGCTTGCCCTCTGGTGGCACATGCGGGAGAACAAGGGTTTAAGAATGGAGGACAGACGTCACCAGTTTCACTGATACCTCTCTATCCCATAGGGGATCCGTTCCACGACCCTGGCAGGTCACAGAGATATGAGTTTGGCTGTGCAAGGACCTGCCCGTTCTCTTGAGCCTGCATATGCCTGGTTCCGCACCTGCTTACGCTGTCAAGAGTGGAGAGCCATCCCTTGGCTGAGGGATCCCAAACTGCCCCGTAGGACCCCAGCCTTTCTCCAGAGTCAGAGGAGTCCATTGCCTCAAGGAGCGCCTGAGCTGAACCCTTCTTTCACTGTCCTTTTGATCTCTGAAAGCAGGTGGAAAAACTGGGGTTTTCTGACGCTTTCTGACAGCAGAGAGTCTGAGTGTAAGACAGAGGATTTCTGTGCCGTTCTCCAAACCAAGATCAGCCACGTTGCACAGGACAACTCTCTGCTGCTGCAGTTTCTGCTTCGTGGAGCTTGTGATGGCAGCACGTAGCAGGTGACTGGTCTCTAGCAGGCCTTATGAGTTTGGGTAGCCTGTGTAGGGACCAGCCCCACTTTGTCTCCAAACTGCGCTGTCTGAGGATCAGTCGCCAGCTACACTGGAGGTAAAATTCTCCTGCACAAGCCTTTTCAGCAGGAACAGCTGCAGTTTGGATACCAGCAGGACTGCAGACTTGTTTATATTGCTCTCTCTCTGCATGAGAATGCAAAAGCAGAAGACGTGATGAAGTGCACAGCCGTGTCATGTTTTTTCACAGCTTGTTCTCTAGGGGCTTTCACTGCTGTAGAGCACAGTATCCCCATAGCACTGCATGCAAGGCAGAGACACCTCTGCTCCTTCTCCAGGGGAACTGCTGAAGTTCAACATGATTAGGATTACTTTGAAGACCAAGAGATCTGATCAGAAGTTAGCCATCCATCAAAGGATATGAAAAGAGAGAGGATGTTGAGGCCTAATTAGCTTCAATGAATTGAGTTAATAGCAGCAGTCTTGCAGTTTCTGTGAGACTCAACAGCCCCATAAAGGATAATTGGGAAGAAGACGGGGTTATTTTAGGAACATGGAGATGCTCCTGAGGGACAACAGACAGAGCTTTTTTTTAAAGGTCTAATCCAGTATTCAGGTTTTGATCATGCACAAAAAGAGAGATTTGATTTGAATGCAAAGCAGACAGGACCAACACAAAGCACTGTATTTATGCTTTGGATCATGGCAGTGACTGACATTGAATCTTACTTGCCTGTGTTTTCAACACCCCAGCTGCAGTGGAGGTTGCTGCTAGTATTTGGGTCCATGGCATGCTAGGGCGGTCAGAGGTTTCAATGTCTTCCATGGTCAGACAGTTCAGCTCAGCATGGCAAGGCTTCCTGTGAGGGCTGCACAGTATTAGCTGGAGCTTAGGTGCCTGAACTATGTACTTCCATGATTATCTCTGCTTGCAAGCATTGTTGCAGAGTGACTGGGAAGCTGGCCTGAGGTTGGGAGGTGGAAGAAGCCTTACAGGCCCCTTACTACCTTCCTAAATACACATGTGAGGCAGGAGTACTGTAATAACTGTGGAATCATAGAACGGCTTGGGTTGGAAGGGACCTTACAGGTCATCTAGTTCCATCCCCCTTGCGACATTGAGAATCATCAGCAGGGCTGGCAGCTTGAGTGGTAAAGCAAATGTTGGTCATAAGCTTTTCAGGTAGAAAAGTACGTTTTGCAAAGAAAATAATGCAATTGTGCCACTGCATGTGCTATAAATACACATATTGCCACAGCAGTGTGTGTGTCATAGCTGCTCTTTCTCATTAGTCAAAACAAACTAGGCCCCAAACTTTAGGACATTTAGAACAAACAAAAAACTTGAATTCCTCTTTATTTGCCTTACAAGGATGCATCTGGGATCATGCATCAAGGGTGTTTTTTATTGCCACTGTGAAGGTCAACTCCATTCTCTTTATGGTAAAAATTTAAATCAAATCTGAAACTTCAGCCAGAGTGGGCTATGGGAACATCAGCATAAGGGTGGCTAGGCTTTAATGCGCTGGCAGTGCCGACGTGAGAATGAACTGTTGCAGAAGGATCTTCTGGGTGTCCCTGCGTGTTGTCTGCAGCTGGATGTCCTTTTCTGTCCTGCAAAATCCAGCAGGTCGCTAGTGGCCACAGGAAGTTTTGGAAGCTTTGTGGGAAAGTACAGGTGCACGGGAGCCCTTAAAAGGAGAAGAAAATAATTTTGCTCGGCTGGCCTGACCACCTCTGACGATGCCTGTGGGAGAATGCAAGAGACTAGTTGTCCTGTTGTCCTTCCCATTGCATCCCAGCTCTTGGAGCTCAGCCCCCACAGTCAAACCTGCCCATGATCTCCTGTCTGCTTCTCTACAGGCTGCCTCTTGTTGGGGCTGCTTTTGGGTGGCCTGTCTGACAATGAAGGCAAATTGAAAAGCTCTATAAGGAAAGCCACCACGATAAATATTCCAAAGAGAACCAGAGGTCATTTGATCTAGTTAACCGGGGAAGGAAAGGGTGCATTATACACTATTTTGATTGTGTTGTTGTCTTCCTTGAGATTGCATGATATTGACTAGCAAGAAGAAAGTGATGAGTTCTCAGTAGTCATCGCTGAGAATGATGCTTCTAGAAGACCTGTGATTCAGGTCAGTGGTGGTACGGCTGGACCACATCTAGAGATGTTTTATGACGGGTTATTTCAGCTGTTTCTGTTTGTGCAGTTTTGTGCTATTAGTGAGCAGTGGAGGCTTGCTGATTCTGTGTGTCACTCCTGCCTTCTCTGTGTCCCCTGGATGCTAGTCAGCTTGCTCTCTTGCAGCTTTTGGTGTGTTCTCCCTGCAGAGTTCTCCTGCTGCATAGGCAGGAGTATGGCACGGAGGGCTGAGGTGTTTTGCTGAGGGAATCCTTGTTTCCTGGAGAGATGCAGTAATTCCTTGGGGAGATGACTTAACTTTGCAGAGCTCTTGCACATCTGAGTGCTGCGGGGTGGAAAGGAGTGAGGAACATTTGCTGGTGGGGAACATGTTGCTGTATCATCTGGGCTGTGCTGCCTGTCTGCAGATGTACGTAATGTCACGGGAAAAATGAACGTAAATCACACATAGCAGAGACTTAATTTCAGTAGCTGCTCTGGCAGATGGATTGGGTGGCTCTGGTGATTTCAGAGTTCAGCTGGGAGTATGCTTAGGAGGTGCCACCAAGGTGCCAACGTTGCTGAAGAGAAGGGGGGAAGGAGCTGGAGCTGTGTGGAGCCTTGGGACAGGACAAGTGGTGGTGGGCGCACGCTGGAGGACAAGAGGCTCCGTCTGGGCAGAAGGGGAGGCTGCGCTGTGGTGGGGGCGACCAAGCTGTGGCACAGGTTGCCCGAGGAGGCTGTGGAGTCTCCTGCTCAGAGATCTTCGCTAGGCGTCTGGATGTGGCCCCAGGAAGCAGTTCTGGCCACTTTTGCTCATTAGAAAACTTCAGTTTGATAGATTTATACTTCCATTCAGTGACGTGGGAAAAATTGAAGTATTCTCTTTGAGAGCATGTAACACGTATGTGCACACACACGCACAAATACCTGGATATAATGCTTTTCTGCCAGTCAAATCTGGGCTGGGCGGCTGAACGCTCCCATTCAGCGCCTTCTGTGGGATTGCACAGTGGGAACTCGTTTCTTCACAGCTTCCTCTCCCCATAGGGTGGGCTGCTGCAGACTCTGCTTTCCTCGCTGGGTTGGATGGAGACCAGGTGACGTGCAGTCAGAACCGTGTTGCTTTGAAGCAAAGAGGAGGTGCCAGTCACACACACTTGGTTTGTACGTGCGAAGGGCTGGATAACCCATTCCCACACAGCACGTGTGCAGGTGCCTGCGTGCCCAGGAGACACCCCGAGAAAGAAACCGTACTGCACCGAGTTTTGAACTCGGTTATAAGGAAATATCTGCCAAAGCCTCCTCTTTTAAGATGCCTATCTCAAAAATTCAGCTGTACAGGAAGAAGAGTGATTTTTTTTCTTTTTATATTCCATCTAGGATTTCTGAGCATTTATGTTCATCCTTAAAGCTTTTTGTCCTTGTCATGTGGACTCAGACTTCTTCCAGAAATCCTTTTTTTGTGAAGGGCAGCACGAGTATGGAAAGGAAAGTCTGTCCTTTCTGCAAAGAAGAAAAAGATAAGGGGCCGGGATAGGGGATGGAGTGGCCACACTGTGACACGTGTAACAGTGTCTGGGGCTGTCTACAGACAGAGAAGGTGAAGTATTTTGAGTGAAAGTGTAGATGATGAACGGTCAGGCCTTGGCTTTAAAGTCCGACTTATATCTTCCTGGCTGCAGAACTGCTATTCTTGTACTTGTGCTATGATTATTCCCCAGTCACCCATCTGGAAAGAGGCCAGGCTTCCTATCCAACCATCTGTTTCTTCCTTCAGAAAGTACTGTTTGATTGCAAGGATGCTCATTTTCAGCTCAAAGGCAGGTGTAGGAGCAGTGTGTCTGGGGTTAGTTGTTGATTGTGCAGCATAAGAAAGAGCAGCCAAAAAAATGCTCATGAAAGAAATAAAGGGTTGAATTGTATGACCCTCTTTTCTGTCCATTGCTATGTGGTTGGGTAGTGAAAGGGGCCAGAACGGCTTCCAGGGAAGGAAAAGAGAAATCAACAAATGTTGGTCCCATCCTTTCATCGTTGTTAGGAAGAGTGTAGTGAGTGGGGAGGGTGAAGAGGAATAGAGATCCAGTTTGTGTTCATGCCTTGTTTCTGTCAGCTTGCAAGCATCTCTTTTATATCTTGTTATTCTGATATTAACTTGCTAATGTTTCTCTTGCAGCAGAGCTTCTGCCATGGATAAGCAGCTGCTGTCATCTCAGCATAACCAAGAACGTCCCTGATGTGCTGAGTTTACTGTCTGAGCAGAAGAGCTAAGAGAGAAGCTGGGGACTTACAAGTCTTGCAGATTGAGTGGAAGACAGTGTGAAAGGTGATTCTGTTTCTTTGTCAATATTTTAAATACAAAGGGTTGATATTCTTTACGACTTTTTGTAGATGCAAACATATTTTCTGATTCCTTTTGCATTTGGTTCGCCTGCAGCCCACAGTTCTTTCCAGCATTTGAACAAGTAGTGAGAATGGTGGCTACAGGCTTCCTGTAACTTGGAAGGTATGATATTAAAGTTACTAATGAGCTGGCTTTGTAGGGGAGAGGTGGACTGACAGATTAAGTTTGGGGTCTGGAAGCTGACCTGGCCTTCACATCTTCAAAAGAAACAATATTTTTAAAACATTTTAAGGTGCAATTAAAGTTGTAATGAATTAAATAGATCTAAGCCAAACGATTCCAGTGCCACAGTTCTTCATTTCAGTAGGACTAAAACAATCACAGAATGCTTTGGATTGAAAGGGACCTTAAAGATCATCTAGTTCCAATCCCCCTGCTGTGAGCAAGGACACCTTCCTCTGGACACCTTCCACCAGACCAGTTTGCTCAAAGTCCCATCCAACCTGGCCTTAAACACTTCCAGGGACAGGGCATCCACGACTTCTCTGGGCAACCTGTTCGAATATGTCACCACCCTCGTAGTAAAGAATTTATTCCTAATATCTAATCTAAATCTACATTCTTTGAGTTTAAAACCGTTGCCCATTGTCACTACACTACCAGCTGAAGAGTCCCTCCTTGTCTTTCCCCCTTTAGGTACTGGAAGGCTGCTGTAAGGTTTCCCCAAAGCCTTCTATTCTCTAGGCTGAGCAACCCCAGCTCTCTCAGCCTGTCTTTGTAGGAGAGCCATCATCCCCATGTTCCATGCCATCTGAAGATGAGAGGATGAGAGCAGCCCTCTGGATGATCAGAGATAATTCTTGTGGCCTTCCTATGGTCCTGCTTTAACAGGTCCATATCCTTCTTGTGCTGGGGGCCCCAGAGCTGAACACAGGGCTCCAGGTGGGGTCTCCCGAGAGAAGAGCAGCAGGGGAAAATCACCTTCCTCACCCTGCTGGCCATGCTGCTTTTGATGCAGCCCAGGATGTGGCTGGCTTCATGGGTTGCAAGAGCCACTTGTCACCAAGTCTGTATTCATGTTTGCGGTTGTCCCAACTCGCGTTGTTTGTATGGGTCCACCTCTTGAGCTTGTCAAGGTCCCTCTGGATGGCATCCCTTCTGTACAGCATGTCAACTGCATTACACAGCTTGATGTCATCTCCAAACTTGATGAGGTTGTGCTCAATTCCACTGTTCTTGTCATCAACAAAGATGTTAAATAGTACTGATCTCAATGCGGACACCTGGGGACATAATTTCTCACTGGTTTCCACCTGGACATCTAGCTGTTGACCGCAACTCTTTGCGTGTGATCATTCAGCCAATTTCTTATCCCCCTAGCGGTCCATGCATCCAATCTGCCTCTCTCCAATTTGGAGATCCTGAGGAACAGTGCCAAATGCTTTGCAACAGTCTGGGTATATGATCTCAATTGCTTTTTTCTATCCATCAGTGCAGTAACCCCATCATGGAAGGCCTCCAAATTAGGTAGGCACAATGTGTCTTTAATGAAGCCACAATGGCTGTCACCAATCACCTCTGTTCTCCATCTGCCTTAGCAGTTTCCAGGAGGATCTGTGATCTCTGTGATCTCACCAGGCACAGCAGTGAGACTGACTAGCCTGTAGTTTTCCAGGTCCTCCTTTTTAAAAAACGGGAGCTATGTTTCCCCTCTTTCAGTCAGCGGGAACTTCACCAGACTACCATGACTTCTCAGATGTGATGGATAGTGGCTTAGCAACTTCCTCTGCCAGTTTCCTCTGGACCCGTGAATGCACATCAGGTCCCATGGACTTGTGCACCATTAGGTTCTTTAGATGGTCTCAGATCTGATTTTCTCCTACAGTCAGCATTATGTCATTCTCGAAGTACCTGTCTTTGGATTCTGCAGCTTGGGTGGTGTGGCTTGCCGGTGAAGACTGAGGCAAACAAGTTGAGGTCTCCATGTTGATTGTAGCCAGGTCTCCCGTACCACTCCTTGTGGGGTGCACAGTTTATTTTATCTGTCTTTGTTGTCCTATGTCTTCCTATCGTCTGTACTAGGAGACTATCCTCAACACACTCCAGTAGTCTCCTTGACTGCAGTTTGGTGTGCCACTTTTCCAGCAGATGTCAGGTTGGCTGAAGTCCCCTGGCAGGGCCAAGGCCTGTGAGCATGATGTTTCCTGTTGCTGAAAAAAGAACTCATCGGCATCCTCTCCTTGATTGGGTGGCCTGTAGTAGATATAAACCACAAAATTTTCCTTCGTTGGCTTAGTCTCTGTTTTTCATCCACAGGCTCTCAATCTCAATCTGTGCGTTGCTGTTCTCTGTGCAGTCAGTCCCATTTTTTGCAGAGGGCATCTCCCATACCTTTCCTTCCTTGTCTGTCCCTTCTGAATAGTTTATAGCCATTGCTTGCTGCGCTGCAATCATTTGATTCATGCTACCAAGTTTCTGCAGTTTTCCAGCCGGGCAGTGGCTATAAGCTCCTCTTGTTTGTTGCCCCATGCTGTGTGCATTTGTGTATAGAGGCACTTCAGTTGGGTCTTTGCCTGACCTTTTTTGCAGAAGCTGTTTTGGAGGGTTGGGAGGCATTTGTCGCTACCCTGGTAGATGCATTTTTTTACTCCATTGCTTGTGTCATGCCCCATCCCATAGATTTGACAGTAGGGGGTACAAGGAGCAGGTTGGGTGAGTGACCATTTTCATATTGCTTAACTAGAACTTTTGATTAGAAGATCGGAATGAGCCGTTCACTGATTATTTCTGGAACCATGTATGTTCACAGAGTTCCAGCCTTAGTAGACGTCAGTACTCTAGATCAGTTTTACCAGAGACAGGTTTAAGTTTATAAACTTCATTTAGGGAAGTTCATTTATGAGATCATTTATGAACTCAATTTAAGTTTATGAGCTATGTGCAGAAGCTTGCACTGGCCACTCAGTTTTCTGCTTCCTGACTGCTCTACATTTAATTTCTGTGGTTACATTAATCCCAGGAAACCCCTCACAATGAGGGGATATACTAGTTATCTGCCTTCCCAAGGCAGTCAAGGGTCAATTCTTGAAGGACAAGAAAATCATCAGCAGGAGTCAGCATGGATACAAGTTGGGGAAGTCATGCTTGATTAATATGATACACTTCTATGATGAAATAACCAACCTGATGGATGAGGAGAGCAGAGGACATTGTCCACCTGGACTTTTTAAGGCTTTTGACATTTCCCCCGTAAGATCTTCGTAGAGAAGCTGCTGGTGTGTGGGTGGGATGGCAGCGAGGTGGGTACAAAACCAGAGGAATGGTCAGGCCCAGAGGGCAGCACAAAGTCAGGTTGGAGGCCGGTGACTAGTGCTGTATGCCAGGGGTCAGTACCGGGTCCAGTCCTGTTTTAGTGTCGTCATTAATGATCTGGATGATGGGGCAGAGTGTACCCTCAGCAAGGCTGCAGACGACAAAACCGGGAGGAGTGGCTGAGAGGCCGGAGGGTTGTGCTGCCGTGCAGAGGGACCTCTACGGGCTGGAGAAAAGTGCTGCTGGGTTAGGAGCCTCCCCGAGTTCAACGAAGGGACGTGCCGAGTCCTGCCCCTGGGGAGAAACAACCCCAGGCACCAGGACGTGCTGGGGGCCACCCAGCTGGAAAGCAGCCAGGCAGAAAATGGCTCGGGGGCCTGGTGGACGCCAGCTTGAACACGAGCCAGCCGTGGGCCTTCGCTGTAAAGAAGGCCCTTGTACTCTTGCCCACATTAGGGAAAGAAAGTATTGCCAAGCAGGCCGAGGAAGGTGATCCTTTTCCCCCACATCAGCACTCGTGAGGCCTCACCTAGAGCGCTGTGTCCAGTTCCGTGTTCCCCAGGGCAAGAGGTGCACGGAGCTGCTGGAGAGAGTCCAGCAACGGGCCATGGAAACAATAAAGGAAATTGAGCTTCTGTCCTATGAGGAAAGGCTCAGAGAGCTGAAACTGTTGAGGCTGGAGAACAGAGTGCCTGAGAGGGAATCTTCTCAGTATGTATAAATACCTGAATGGAGGGTGCAGAGGATGGAGCCAGAATCTTTTTCAGTGGTGCCCGGTGCCAGGACAAGAGACAGTGGGCACAAATGGAAACACAGGAGGTTACCACTGAACATCAGGAAGCACTCTTCAACTAGCACAGGATGCCTGGAGGGGTTTTAGAGTCTCCCTTTTTGGAGATATTTAAAACCGTCTGGATGCGGTCCTGGGCAGGACCACATTAATTGGAGATCCCAGGCATTTCCTATAGTCATAGGAAAGCTCAGTTTTCTCGTTCTGAGAGAACAAAATGCAGGATCCAGGAACCTTGGAAAGGACTGCAGAGACTACTAGGTTGTTCTCTGCCATGAGAATTTAGTGCAGTTAGTTTTGGACAAAACAATAGCACAGGCACGTGAAACTGGATGGCAGGTACAATCATTGCAAGTATTACAGGTATTAACATCCTCTGTCAAAGCATATGGTTTTTACAAGGTGCTGATGGATCTCTTTATTACACAGGAGTTGTGAATTGGTGTTGTTAAGTCTGAACAGTGTCTAGAAGATTTCTCAATCTTTTATAATTTTTTTTTTCTTGTGATTTCTGTCACTTTCAGGTAAATGGAAGATCTGGAGACTAACTTAATCCAGACACGTAAAGCATGTAGAATAGAGCAAATGGTAGCAAAATGGCTTCACCGCACCCGGGATGGTGCATCCAGGTAAACATTGTATTTGTTGATCAGCTTTGATCAGAGACAGCACAAGCTTGTTTCCAGTGAACGTGGGAAGTCACAGGTTGCAGTTCTCACTCATTGTCTCAGTTCCTTCAAAATATGCGTACTGCATTCCCTAGGAACAAGCAGTACTTTCAGGCATCTCCCTCATTTTCCAGTGGGCCCAATGTTCCTTCTTACACCCGTTCCTGTTTTGTGAACCACACCTGCAGAAACACAATAGTGTTCAATGTGAAATGTGCTTCTCTTGAAGGTGGGGCTGTAACTCTTGTGTCTTGCCGTTGGCCCAGGTCTTAAAGACAAGGCAGTGTTGCATTTGCAAGAGATCCTGGCCCATATCTGCTTTGCTTTTCTAAGGTCTGTGAATCAGAATTAAACTGGATGGAATCCTGGCAGGAGCTGAGAGCTGCAAATTCTCTCACCACATTGCTGGGTAAAGGTGTTGCTTGGACCCATGGAGGTCAGGGCTTGCTGCGGGCTCACCTGGGTTTCTCCTTCCATGCAACCACTGGACTGAGGTGGCTGAAAGAGTTGTGTCTGCAATTGCCTGGTACCGCTGGCCTGTTATCTTCACATTTCCCTGGAGCCCAGGGGAGCACTGCTGGCCTGCCCACCATGGAGACACCCATGGGTACCCAAAAGAGTTCTGACCTCTCTGTATACTTGTGCAGCCCAATCAGGGGGGCTGTGGAATGTAAGCCCCTTTGATAACATTTTTTCTGATTATATCTTAATTAATCACCAGTTTCTTGTCTCACAGTGGCAGGGTGCCTGTGACAAACGTCACCAAGGATGCAAGTGGCCAGCCTGCCAGCCATGTCAAGCTCACTGTCACAGTGTACAAAGACTTGGTCCTCCATCACTATGGCTTTGAGATTTGCCCAAACCTTCCTCTTACAATTGCATCTGTCACTGCGGGTGAGCACCATTTTCTTCTCCCTACAACCATATGTTTGAGAAGCCTGAGCTGTCCCAGATGGCCTTTGTGATAAACTCCTGCCAGATGCCTATGCTTACCACATGAACCTTGATCTCTGAGGAGAGAAAGCCTGTGTGCCTGTGACATGCAGAGTGCTTGAACATCTGTCTGATTTCTCACAGCACAGAGGAAACCTAAAACAGTGCCAGCTTCACCATGAATTGTTTGGTTGCACTCAGACACAGCTGATCTCAAGGGACACAAAAAGCTGCTTGAAAGCAAAGTTCTTTTTGGAGTTAAATCTGAAATGCCAAGGAAGAATTTTAACTAATCTTACAGTTCTTACTCTGCAGTGAGATCCTGTTGCCAAAAATGCTGTCTGGGCTTAACGCCCTGTAACAGGGAGAGGATCACCGCTAGATACAGGCAGTCTAGCTGGAGTTCTGCTTAGGTCAAGCAAATCAACTCTTCCCCGTAAGAAGGAACATAATCTGCATCTAAGGTGTTTTTTTTGTTTGTTTGTTTGTTTTTTCTTCTTTTTTTTTTTTCCTAATAGATAGACAAAAATCTTGCTTTGTACACCCATTGGTAACAGTTAACAGCCAGAGGAAAACTGCCCAAGCTGGACAGGTAGAAGGTGTGGGAAAGGTAGCTGAAGAGTGGTCTGGGCTCTGACTCCAGCAGGCTATGTAGGCTGTGACATCCCCCCATGTGAAACCTGTGACTACGTTAGCTGGGAGTCTTGAGGGGTAAAAAGTGCAGACGGAGTGTTTTCTGTTAGGCTCTTCTTCTTTCCTAATCTGAAAGCATCAGTGTTTTATTAAAACCGGCACAGAGAAGCTTTTTAAGTCTTGGCTGTGGCTAAAAGCCCCGTGTTTATTTCCAACCCTTTGTCTTTGTGTTCTGTGTTTTGCTGTGTGCCAGGGTGCCCAGGGGACAGGTGCTGAGTGCTAGTGTGCTGTGTGGGCAGACCTGTCTGGTGGAGAAATTAAATGCTTTGACTGGTAGGCTCGTGGTAATGGAGCCAGGGGCTGCCTGCACACTCCTGCTCCTCAAACCAGGAGTCGACCTGCTCTGTAGCCCTTTGGGTCCTGCGGTTGTTAGTCTTTAGGAAACCTCTTTGTGGGTTCTCCCAGCAACCAGTGTGGCAGAAAAGACCTCCTCCGTGCTCTCCTGGGTGGCCAAGGGGCATCATCGTGCCAGGAATGTGGCCTGTCTCTCCAGGGAGAGGTGTAGCAGGCAGTCTGGTGATCCCTCAGTCATCCTGTGGCCTCCCAAGATCCCATGAACATCCCCGCTCTGCCCGAGGCACACGGTGCCTGTGAGCGCCGTGTAATGTGCTGTGACAATGGACAAGGCATGCACAAGAGGGTTGCTCAGTGGTTTGGTGGCCAGAGGGCAGCCCAGGCGAGGTGGTGTGAATACAGGCTGCGTGTACCAGCTGGCACCAGGGCCCCGAGCCCCTTGGCCCCTTTTTATTTTGCCGTACAGAGGGAGTTGCTGAGGCGAGCGGGTGGTGGGTGGGAAGAGGAGAGCTCAGCGTGCGTCCCCTGGGCAGGAGGTCTGCCAGTGCACGACTAACAGTGTGCCAATGGTCCACAGGGAGCACTGCTGATGGGAAGCTGCTGCCCGGTGACCAGCTCCTCCGGATAAATTCCACCATGGTAGAGGACATGTCCATTGAACGGGTGGCTGACATGATCAGGTATGGTCCTGCTCACCCTGTCCGGGCAAGGGGACAAGGGCAAAGAGTGGAGGTGTGGGAACCCACTTCCACCAGGGGTTACATGGGCGCGGGCAGCTGCTGATCCTGGCTAATTGCATCCCTCTCTGTTACAGGGAGGCTGGTGACGAGCTCTTCCTCACCGTCCTGCGCAGCACGTCGGTAAATGGCTTCTCGAGCACTCTCAGCAGCTCTGCTACCCGTCCTGGGCAGCCCTGGGGAGGTGGGGCAGCGGGGCTGGCGTGCAGGATGCGTGGGCTTGACCGAGGCTGTGAGGGAGCTGCAAGGAACCACTGCCTTTGTGCACAGCTGTGCCTTTTGAAGAGCTGCCGGGGATAGTCAGTGGTAATGCCTCGCAGCTCCCCTGGTCAGGGGGCAAGAGCCCCCACAGAACCTGCCCCATGTGAGGGGCTCAGTGGGTGATTTGGAGTTGGAGGCAGCCTGCGAAGGGCAGGAGGTGCCTGGCCGTGGTTCTGCATCAGCCCCCTGTGAGCCAGGAGGGCCTGGCCGTGGGGAGGCCTCCCCCCAGGCCACAGGCATCTCGCCCAGCATGCCGTGTCTCGTGCCAGCCCGCCAGGAGCAGGTGCTCCTCACGTGCCAGAGCTGTCTTGGCCCCAGGGGGGTCAGGAAGCCTTCTGCACCCCAGGACTTGTAAGGCAAATGCTGGGTCTGTGGACACCCCCCCCCCCCCACCCTCCCCTCATCCTCAGTGCTCCTTGAAAGCTCTTGAGGTTTTCTCAAGCCTTTCATGCTTTCTAGCACTCTTCCTGTGTGTTGATCCTACTTTGGGAGGAGAAGCCCAGTTTTAGTACAAACTGTAGTGCTGGTTGCCCATTCCTACAGCGTAAAAATCACCAGCAGGGATGTACTGCCAGCATAATGTTTGTGCCAACGTAGATTTCAAAGCGTGTAAAAGCTGAGCTGCAAAGCAAGGACAAAATTGGGTTTGTGTGCTTTTTGGCTTCTTCTGATGTATGACAGTGGCCTGTAGGAGATTTTTTTTATTCCCTCTAGCAAAGCATTTTGGGGAGTGATTTTCATTTGATTGTTTGGACTTTTAAATTTAGATCTGTTCTTAGAAGCAAGAAAAACGCCTGGTCTTCAGAATTGTTGCTGGAGCTCTCAGACTTAAGGTTATGAGGTTTCTTGACCGTTCAGTGAAAATGCACTGAAGATAAAGCCTCTTAAATACCTTTTTCCTGCACAAAGTCTCCTAGGTGTTGGCATTGAACAGATGTGCACAAAGCCAAAGTAACAGAAAAGCGTTAGGCAAACCCCGTGAACAGTGGCTTCCTGTCTTTTGTTAATTTGCCTTCCCATGTTCAGTACACCAGTGCCAGTGCTTGGTCTAGCTTTGGAGATAAAGGAAAAATGAGAGATGTACAAGACTTGAATGTCAGCCCGCAAGGGGAAATGCAACTGCTTTTCAGAGAAAAAGAAAAAGCTAAGGAAAACCCCTTATGGGATTTGGAAGAACACTTCACAGGCCTTCATGCATTGCTTTAGAAGCAAATGGGACACAAATCCATTTTTGTCTTTTCCTTCGCAGGTCACTTTAAGGACACCTCCAAATACAGGCACAGCTTATCTCTGGGGTTTGGGGTTGGCTCTTGCCCCGCTCTGAAGGCAGCTGTGCTTAGAGCTGAGAGGTAACAACTCCCACCGATGGCTCTCAGACCTCTGACGTGGCTGCTCTGGCCACGCCAGACGGGATGTTCCAGGCTCTCCTGGGAGCAGCTGATGGGCAGGATGCTCTCCGTGCCCTGGCAGGCTCTAGAAGGACTTGCAGGCAGGGCACAGAGACTCCTGCCCACCTCTGTCCTTGCCAAATGTTCTTGGAGCAAGACGATTATGTGGCAGGCTGGGAGGCATTTGTGCCTGTGCTGAGACTGTGATAAGTGCTCCACCTGGAAGCTGTTTGGGTGGATACTAAGACGTGCTGCCTCTGACTGCCTGTTGGCATCTCGGTAGGGAATATCATGGTCTACAAGACGAGGGACCTGTTGGTACAAAAACCTAGTGGTTCCTAAGCTCATGTTACCTGTTGTGAAAGTGTCATGGTGAAATTGTGGTTATGTGACAGCAGCATGATGACATCAAGTTGTCTTTTTAGCCTTGCTGTTTTCTTAACCGCTTGCGAAATGTCCATATGCTCTAGAAATCACATTGGTGCTGCAAAGTGCTGCAAATTCTGCTGTGTTCATGCGGTCCGCTGACAGAAGAGTTTTTGTCTATGACTTCAGGCACTCTGTGTGGCAGTTTATGGTGTACTGTGTTTATATATACATATGCCCATCGCAAGCCAGCTGTCGGGTTAACAGTTCTTCTGCAGGATCCTGGTTTAATTGCAGGAGCAGATGCTTAAACACAGCAACTGTACAAATACATAGTGAAATTGGTTGTGCACAGCATGTGTTGCATGTTTGTCCACTCGTTAGTGGGCAGCTGGGTTTGGGCTCATTGACTGCCCAGTTAGGTCTGAAATCCTGCGGCATGCCTGGATTGTGCAGGAAAGTGAGAGGCTGTCACGTCTCCCGCTTCTGTAGGTGTGAGGTGGGTGGTGTAAGCAGCGGTGGCTGTGACTGCACCCGTGACCTGTGGGCTGCTCCTTCTGTGCATAGCTACAACAGGCTGAGTGCCGTTTTCTTTTCAGGGTGGGCCCAAGTCATCGTTCCTCACTGCAGAGAAGAGGGCAAGGCTGAAAACAAACCCCGTGAAAGTACGTTTTGCAGAGGAAGTGCTGGTGAATGGACACACACAGGTCAGTGGGGCATGGCTGCCGGTGGGCGCTGTGAGCACTGCGTGCTGAGAAGAAATGGGTCCCATGCTGGGCTGGATCGACATGGCCAGGACCCACAGAGTTGGCTGTACCTTCACTGTGCTCGTCTGAGTTGGATTTTCATCCAGGCATTTGGTCCCATCTTGTTTCCTGTGCTCCTTGGTGAAGCGCTGGCATCTCAGAAGGCCTTATCTTTCATTTTCTTATTAGGGCTAATGAAAAATATCTGCATGTACTACTTCTGTCCTTTTGACACCAGGTAAACTTTATGCAAGCATTAGGCAGCTCTGCCACTGCTACCAAGGGATGTACCAGTCACCTCTTGAATTGCCATTCTCTCCTTAGTAAGCCTAGACTGAAGTTTGGGCATGACAAATCCTAACCCTAAAGATAAGAGGTGAATCCTGCTGTCAGTGCCGGTTCTTTTTCTGCCGAAGTATCTGAGTTATCTCCTCCTGGCCTTCAGCAGTGCTCCAGTGCCATTCTGTTGACAGTTTGGTACTGGAGCCTTTGCTTTGTAGATAAATTAGACATGTTCTCAAGCTAAGATGACAGCTTATTGTATTTCATGTCGTGTTAAGAGGTGTAGCCGATTAACCGTTACGAGTCCGGTTGGATTCAGGGTACTGAATTATAATGATCATGGATTCACCAATAACATACCACGCCATTACTCTGGTCGTGTTCAATGAGAACTGTCACGGCTAGGAACAATGCAGCTAAGTGCAATTTATTACAGGAACAGGTACGTGGTTTCTTTGGATTGCCAGCAATAGTTACTGTCTGCAAGAGCAAGCTAGCACGGATGAAATACACAAGTAAGCAGCCTGGAAATTTACGTGTTAAAAGGCACAAAGACTCTACAGAGATTTCTAAGTTTCCACGGTGACACACAGTATAATCAAGTGTTCAAATCTAACCCAAAGGTGTCCCAATGGGGGGGGAAGAGAGGCTCAGCCCTTCGACTGATCCCAGGAGTCAGGAGGTCCTCGGGGTGGTATCTTCCCTGACATCCCCTCTCTCTTAGGCCAATTTATATTATTTTCTATCTTTTAGGTGGAGCTTGAGTGACTCTAGTCAAGCATATCTTAGTTACGAGTGGTGAAAAGTTTTCCTGTCTCTGTTTAAAGGAATGGGCTCTGAGAAATTCAGAGCGCGTGCTCCATGAGGGGTGGTCGCACCTCGGAGGCGGGTAGCTTTTGGGATGGCGGTTTTGGTATTATAATGATATTATAATGAGCAAAAGTACACTAGAGTACAGCATTTGTCAAAACCTGACAGGTCGTTGGCTCAGGGTAGCAAAAAGTGCTGCTTGCCGGTCTCGGTGTGCACAAGAATAGTCGAGTCCCCACCTGGACCCAGAGCCCAGCCGTGGTGTCTCCACTCCACTCCACGCTCCGTGCTGTTCCTTAGAGCCAGCACACCAGGTTCCCCCAGCGCGATAGCATCTAAGGTTGGAAGCCTAGGGAACGCTCAGGTAATGCAGATATGCCCTGAAAGCCTCTTCAATGCTGTACATTCTCTTTAAAATGTGCATGTTAGCTTTACTTTCCTAGTTACTTCAGGCAATTACACCGCAATATCCTTGCAGAGGGTGTCTGCAGGGCATTCACAACCGGCTCTGTGATAGACCACCTGTAACCTGAGCTGGGATCAGCTGCTCTGATGTGAAACAAGATCATGGCTCAGGAGAGGTGCTGCAAATTCATCACAGTGTTTCTAGGACTGGGAACAAATGAGCTGGGTAGATGTGGGTCTTACTGTGGCAGAGAAAGACAAGCAGTGAGAATACTTGTAGCTGGTCCTAAAGCAGGAACAGTTCCTAAGTGTGTGGCTTTGTTTTTTGTATAACTTACTAAGTTCAATGTGGGTGGGATGAACTGGGGTGAATTGGGAGTCTTTATGTTGAGTTTTCCTTTTCCCTCTGGAGTGAAGAATTTTGTTATTCAAAATGCCCCTCATCCTTTCCCCTACTCATTAGTGCTGTTCAGTTGTTAAGATCTGACCAAATCATGTTTTTTTCCACTTTGCAGTAATGAAAACTATCCCCTAGCTCTTTTTTTTTTTTTTTTTTTTAAACCAGCCCTTTCTAGCTTTTTTTTAAACAGCCTTTTCTTCCTCTCTTCTAGGCTGTCTCTTGTCCCATCTCTGGTGGCAGTGAGCTGTCCTGACCCAGCTCAGGCAGAGCTCTCTCTGTGGAAAGCTTTGATCTCCCCCTGCACCAGAGCAGAGGTGCAGTCAGTAGCATCCTGGATGTCACCAGCCTAGCAGACAGGCACAGTGTGAATTCTCCGCACCTGGGCATGTCAGGACCACTTCTTCCCCGGCATGCAATCCAGAGCAGGAGAGCATTATTACATCTTTCTGGAAAAGCAGTATTTGCATTGACAGCGGATGCTCTGCTTGCATGTCTCAGAACTGCCCTGTTTTTGAAGCAGTGCTATATTAAGGCAAGCAAAAATGTATCATGGCCCTGAAAAACTGCAGAGACTCCTGTTTCAGTAAATACACCACTCTTGTGATCTTAATGGAGCATTAATGCTGATGACTAAATTATCTCTGTGGCAATTGGAAGGAACCCAGCAGCTGCCTTTTGCAGCTGAAACCTGAAACTACAGTTTAGGAACATAAATTGTTGATGAGCCTCAGTGCTGCCCAGCCTCCATTTTATGTTATGAGCTCAGTACGTGTTTCCATACAGCTGAATGATACGCAAGAGTCAGGTCCCTCAGGATCGTGAAGTCCGCATCAGTCAGTGTATTGCTAGAACCTGTGGGCCTAGCTGTTATCTGGAGTAAATCAAGCTTGTACCAGACAAAACATGAGGAGTACAGGCTAAAGCAATAGCTGAAGCTTTCAGAATGAATTCATAGTAGTCTATCAGAGACCTGCACGAAAGGAGAGAAATCCCATCTGATATTCTGGTCAGTGAATTGGATCTGACCAGGGAAGTGAAGATACTTAAACTGTGTATGAGAATTTATATATATCGATTTCAAGTTCTGGCTGTACAAGGTGATATTCGTATGACAATATGTGGAGCTACTGGAAAAACAGTGGATTAGGTGTAAACCAGCATCGCTTCTCTGAAATTGATGGAGGAAGCAAAGGCTGTCAAAGATACGATGTGTTCATGTTACTTAGCATGAAAGAGAGCTCATGCTCAGGAGCAGTGGCAATGTTTGCTCCTGTTTCTCAGTGGTGACTGTAGGTTGTTTGAACCCAACAAAACAGGGAGGGGAGAAACAAGGAACAAAATTCAGAAGCGTCTTTATATTCTTACCTGTGGTACTTACCTGGCTTATGGACTCACTATCAAAAGCAACTGAAGTTGTGAGATTTATAAGGTGTTGCACAGCAAATTAAACATAGGAGAGATCATCTTCGAAATGCCATTTTCAACCTTGGCAGTGTCATGACAAGTAGATTAAACTGTTTTAAAATTGGAGGAATACGCTGGTTCAAGGACGTAAGAAAGATGTGCTAAATCAAGTCCAAGGTTGGAGGAGTAAAGTTTCTCAGTACGGAAGAAGAACAAGAGCAAGGCTAAAAACAAGAAGAAAGGTGCAAATGACCTCTACTAAGGGAAGGATGTGGAGGGTGCAACTCCAGACAGCCCCAGAAAGAGAATATAGCATGTTCCCAGTTCCTTCCCAGAGCACTCAAGGGAGGTGCTTTTTTGGTAGCACGGAGGATTTAGAGAGGTCTTGACCTGAAGGCATGGCTGCTGCCAGTGGGAGGAAAGCGTCCGTGTGGGAGGTTGGTGCTGCCTGGTGCCCAGTAATAGGAAGATGTCTTTTCTGACAGCCGTTGCTCCTTCTCTGATAAGGTTGGAGGATAGCTCTCAGCTTTCAGTATCTGTAAGGTTTTCCTGTGCTATGTGGGAACAGACAGTGGGCGTATCTGGGCCATGTGCAGCTGTTGAACTAGCTGGAGATTTATGGTAAAGATATTTGTTAGGCTCTCCTTCCCTTGCTCTGTCCTAGGAGCATACTTACAGAATAACTGGTGCCACAAAAGACGGTTGTAAAAGTAGAGAAAGATTTTCATTTGATAGGCTTGAGGAGTGGAGCCATGTGAACCTCATGAAATTCAGCAGGGCCAAGTGCAAGGTGCTGCACCTGAACTGGGGCAGTCCCCAATGAGAACAGACTGGATGATGAATGCAGCCCTGTGGAGAAGTATATGAGGATATCAGTGGATGAAAAATTACATATGAGCTGGCAATGTGTGCCTGCAAAAAAATTGGTCATATCCTAACCTCCTCTGGTGGTTTTACCTGTCTGGGCAGCCAAACTCACCATAACTCGAAAAGTGAGAAGAAAGTGTGCTGGAAAGAAAAAAAGAAAAAGAACTCAGGGGTTGAGATAAGGATAATTTAATTAAATGGAAAAGGAAGAGGGAAAAACAAACAAACAAAAACAAGCAAAGGCTGTGTGGAAGCAGAGGGAGAAGAAAAAAAAAAGACCCATCCCTGCAGATGTTCAAGGCCAGGTTGGATGGGGCTTTGAGCAACCTGATCTAGCGGAAGGTGCCCCACTCTGTGGCAGGGGGATTGGATCTGGGTGGTCTTTAAAGGTCTCTTTCAACCCAAACCATTCTGTGATTTATACCAGGATGTACTGTGTCAGGCAGAGCAGCCTGGTGCCCAGAGGCATAATGACCAGTGATTAATTAGTGTTGTTTCTTTTGTTCTGCAGGGCAATTCTCTTCTTTGTATGCCAAACGTTCTCAAGGTATACTTGGAAAATGGGCAGACAAAAGCTTTCAGGTTTGAGACAAGCACTACTGTAAAGGTAACTTGGTTATCTGTCTTC
Source organism: Nettapus auritus (assembly GCA_011076525.1). Classification (NCBI taxonomy): domain Eukaryota; kingdom Metazoa; phylum Chordata; class Aves; order Anseriformes; family Anatidae; genus Nettapus; species Nettapus auritus. The sequence continues at coordinate 82,001,148 of CM021797.1, read as the reverse complement.
ATTCCCACCACCTCTATTCAGTCCAGTTGCAACAGTGCATGTAGTGGAACTTGCAACCTCTTGGTTGCATTGGCCAGCTGGTGCCAATTGGATTGCCAACTGCTGCTGATCAAGCTGGATTTTCCTTGTCCTTCTGAAGGGGAAGCGTTACTTTGGTTCTTTGTTTTCTTCTCAGCAACTGTTTTTCACAGAACTTAGAGGAGCTTGGCTAGGAGACCACTACAACTTTGTGAAGTGTGGCTGAAGTTGTGCAAGAAGACAGCTTGCTTGGAGGACTGACAGATGACCAGCTGTCCACACAAACTTTGATTTCCTAGGAAACCACGTGACCAAATGCAGAGGAGAAGGTTGTTTAATATAGCACTGATGATGTGCATACCTGAGAAGGAGAGAAAGTTTCCTGGCCTGGGACGTGGAGAGTGGAGTCCAGGTGTGGGTATTGGGTGAGCTCAGCAAGTGCACTTGTGCCTTGTTATTTGAAGTCCATGTCCATGCTGCAGCCTCATTTCTGCATTGCATTGTTGAAAACATCTTCCCTGCAGGGACATGAAAACCAATGAACCCCTTGAGATGAAAAGCAGCACCACCTCCAGGATTAGTTGTGCTTGGAAGCATCACAGATGAGTTAACCATCATCATTCTCTTCAAAATACAAGGCACCAGGTTCTAAAGCCCTTAATCCAACACTTTCCATAATTGTCTCATTTAGACTAAGGCCTACAAACTGAGTTTTTCTGGCCTGATCTGCAGTGTTGCTCACTGTTTCTGTTGGAGTTAATGAACTTTGCTCGTTCACACTGATGGCAGGCCGTAATTTCTTTTAAGTGTTAAGTATTGTCCTGCAGCAGTGCAGTCACTGTGGAAAGATACGTGATGACCAGACTAGAGATAATTGGGCTGGCAGAGTATTAGGGGCAAAGCAAGGAGAATTTATTTGTAATGCAATGAAGACTTTCTTGAAAAAGAACTTTATTGTCAACTTCATACCAACTTCACAAAACTGTTGTGGTCTCTCATGCAGTGAAGTCCCTGCAAACCTTGTGAGAATCATTTGCTGGGCAAATAAAAAGGAAATAGTGAAATGAAAGAAGGAGGCAGTGAGGAAGTGGGGAATGAGTTGAAAAAAGATTTGAATGTCCATCTGCAAGGGATTTACTTCTAAAAGATGGATTAGCTCCTCATGTTTGACTTGAGTTCCTCACCTCTAACCTGGAACAACCTTTTCCATACCAGAGTTGAGTGAAACCCTCACCAGCATCCTCACAGTAACGCTCAAATGTGTGAAATACTTTCAGAAATAATTGTTTTCTAAAGTTCATGTATTGTTTCAGAGATCCTTGCATAAAACTGATACAAGTCAAGTATTTATGCTCACCCCATGACAACTGAATGCATTGAAGGACTTCTGTTTCAGTTTGTACTTAGTCAAGCCTTATGAAATGTTTTCTGTATGCCAAAAACAAACCCACTTATTTCCATGACACTTAGTATTCCAACAGAACTCTTCATATGACTGAAACATTACATCAAATTTGGTAAGATTTTCACTAATGATTATGGTTTCAAATTCTTGGGGTTTGGTGGAGAAAAATGTTTTTCACCAGTTCTTTTCACTTTTTTCAAAAGGTGTTGTAGAGTTCTAGAAAGCTAGAATGGTTAACAGCAAACATTTGAATAGGAGGTGACAAAATGTTCAAAACCACCAAACTTAAAAGCCGTAATGCAAAAACTTTGGACATGAAGCAGCCCAGGCCATGCAACTCTAGGAAATTAATTTGATGCCTACTGCACCTTGAAGATTTGCATCTTATTGCACTCTTAACACAGCGAGCTGCAGCTTCCCTCTCTTGACCTCCTGACCTACTAAAAATAGTGTGTTTTCCTCCCTTCATCTGCTCTTCCCATGCTTCCCCTGCAGTTCCTTTGGCTCCCTTCATTGCCCCTTGGATAGCATCAGTAGACGCGGGTGGCTCTGAACACTGTCCTGCCTGGCTGATGAACACTTTTGTTGCTTGGCTGTCCTGCTGGGATAGCACAGCAGCTAACCACCAAACTTGTGCTTGGCACCACAGAGAGTCTGTCATCATCTGTACCCTCACTTCTGATGAACTTACAGGCTTTCTCTAACCTTGAGACCTCTGTGGTCTGTCTAGATCCATTGTGTTCAGCAGTTGTCAGTGAAGAAAGGAAGGCACTGGTTTCCTGTGAAACACCACTAAAAAACCTGCTGCTGTGTTGCTGCAGCAAGCTTGTTCCTGGCTGCAGAGACGCTTGGGTTTGGCCGCTGCCCCTTCATTGCTGCCCCACGTAGCTTCCAGAGGCCAACTGGAATCGTCTACACTCAGTGTGCTAGTATTGATCAACAACTGTATTTAAATATTTGACCATCCATGTGCCTTCCCTTCCCAGGATATTGTTCTCACCTTGAAGGAGAAGCTCTCTATCCGGAGCATTGCACACTTCGCCCTCACCCTGGAGGAGCAGTACAATGCAGCAAAGGTCCACTTGCTGCACGAGGAGGAGCTCATTGAGCAGGTGTGGAGAACCCCTCGCGTGGCCCCACAGCCGTGCTGGGGGGCACCGACACCCGTGAGTTGTAACCAGTGAGGGGCAGAGAAGGCCCAGCTCCGCAGGTGTCACAAGAGAGAATGAATGGGCTTGGCCCCATCTCCAGAGATGCTGCCCTCTTCTCTCTCTGCTTTTTGCATGTGTTACCACTGCATTAGCCAGAGCCCCCTGAGGAACAAAGCTTTCAGAAGCGCCTCACTCCCTTTAGAGAACTTGCCGAGCAATACCCACAGGCTGATAATGCTTGGATTATGTGGAGCAGTCGGGACGAGTACGCTTTGTGCCACCTCTCAGACAGGGCCATCAACGCAGAGGATCAGTTGAAACTGTCTTAAAATAGCTGTGTATTGAGCCATTTGCGGTTTCCTTGATAGTCAAAGAGAGTTAACCCAGCCAAGCACCAACTTGGGTCAAATTCCTAATAAAGAAACAAATATGAGGTTAGCTCTGTTAGTAATTGTGTTGTTCTGTTAGCAATTCTGAGCTAGTCTCATCTGGGAGAATGAGTCTGCTTGTGAGACAGCATTATGAACACTGTACTTTGCTGGTTGGTGATCCGCTGTAATGCAGAGAGGTTTGGTAGCTAATGCCATCCTTCCCTTGAGCATGTGTCTGAGAATTTCAGTGTAGATTTTATTGATTAATTTGTACTGGATTTGCCCAGAATTAAATATGCTAATATATAACCCAAGGATCTTACATTGTAGTGAAATTATGATGACGATCGAAGTGTCTGCTTTGGGCTGCTGTTTCTTAAGACTAAACTTAAAAGCAGAGAAGCCTGCTCCTTTGCAATTTTCATATGGCCTTGAAACCTCTGTCATGTTTATGCTACAAATATGAGATCAGTAGATACTAATTAAGTTCTATCAAATGCCTCTTGGGCACTACCACAGGAAGAAGCAAAAACCAGGAAAAGAATCTAAGACAGAAATACAGAAACATCTCCCCGTGTTTGCTAAGGACAGTGGCTGATGTGCAGCCATTCCCCTTGCCAGTGCTTTGAATAATTTCTGTGAGTTCATTCGAGCCAGGTGCTCGGTATGCATGTATGGAGGGACTGCACCAGTTGCTTTGGCATGATGCTGTTTGTCCATTGCAGGTGGTCCAGAAAAGAGAATCCCATGACTACCGGTGCCTCTTCAGAATTTGCTTTGTCCCAAAGGATCCCTTAGACCTCCTGCAGGAAGACCCGGTTGCCTTCGAGTATCTCTACCTGCAGGTGAAGTTGAGGCACTTCATAATTCTGGATCTTTTCCCATCCAGTTCTCGTTTCCACTTTACGCTGAAGCATGCTTTAAGCCAGTTCAGTTACACGAATATGAAACGCAGAGCATATAAGAATAAAGCATTTTTACTGAACTTGCATTAAATTCTTAAATCAGTTTGTGAGCTTGGCTGTTTTAACAGAATGATAATAAAATGAGCTGGGTGACTCCCTCTGTTTGGCCCACAGTAGTCATATAAGAGGTCTTATCCTGACTTCTTTCTGAGCTTCGTGATAGTGACATCATGCTAACTGAGCTCTGTTTGTTCCAGAGCTGCAGCGATGTGCTTCAGGAAAGGTTTGCTGTGGAAATGAAATGCAGTGTGGCGTTACGACTGGCTGCTCTACACATACAAGAGAGAATCTATGCTTGTGCTCACCCACAGAAAGTATCCTTGAAATACATTGAGTAAGTTCCAAAATTTCTGTTATGTGGTGAGTAAGCCTGGAAAAAACGGTGTCGCCAGCTCTGTGTTTGCCTATTGTTTAGTTCCAGTTATGAGACTGCCTCTGACCCGAAGAGACTACAGTCTGTTTTGCCTAGCGTTTTAACGCAAGGTAGCTGCCTGAGCCTCCCTGTCTTTAACCTGCTGAGTTGCCTAAATAGTATGGGTATTAAAACATCTGAGCATGTCCCTAAGCAGACAGAGATTCTGATTCTGGTTCAGGAGGGACATCAAATTGCAGATCTCCTGCTAATTGTGCTTACTAAGTCTGCTTCTGCTAGAATACTGAAATATGCAAGCTGTAATTTGGAGAGAGAATAATCACCAGCTTGTCACAGTCAGTACTTTACATCCATTCACTCACCAGAACTTTCCCAGAAATACCTAATTTCAGTCCTTATGTGAAATAATAAGATCTGGGAAACAATACAGAAAAAGCTTTCACAAGCAGCAGGTGTGCTGTGCTGTTAGATCACACTTTCCCTGAAGACCAGCCCTGCTTCAAGAAATTGTCATGGGCCAATCATTAAGTAAGTGGCATTTGTGCTGTGACTGCACCACAGAGCCAAAACCACCCTATACAGTGCCACTGATTCCCTGTGTACAGCCAGACATGCTCTTAGTGGAGAGTGAGAAGCAAGTACAGGCAAGTACACTCTTCTTAGTTCGTGGATATTTAATACTTTAGTTGAGTAAGCTTTTCAGCAAAACAGATGTGCCATATTTTTGGGTCTAGGGAACCAGAGATGTTGAAATGTAGTAATCTTGTAACCGAAGTAAAGTGAATGTAAAGACAGAGTTTTCATCCTGCACGTAGCAAAGACGTTCAGATGTAGAGCTTAGTGATATGGTTTAGTGGAGGGCTTGTTAGAGCTACATCAGATGTTGGACTTGGTGGTCTTGGAGGTCTCTTTCAACCTAGATGATTCTGTGATTCTGTGACAGACAAGACCAAAATGCTGACTTGAGCTTTTAGATTGTCTCCTGAATAACAGTGGAAAAACAGGTGTTTTGCATGATACCACACGTTCCTCCAACCCCATCGGCTGGCTGCCGTTCAGCATGTTCCCTTGTTGCTGTAGGACAGCACAGTTGGGACCTCTTTTGTTCCCCTTCCTGTCTTTTCGGCAGGAGAGACTGGGGAATTGAAAACTTCATCTCACCAACGTTGCTTCGAAACATGAGAGGGAAGGATATCAAGAAAGCCATCAGCTACCATATGAAGCGGAACCAGATCCTGCTGGACCCTCGGCAGAAGGTAGCATGCATGGCCTGGGTTCGCAGTGCCTCCTGGAATGCTGGCAGCATTTCTCAAGGCCAAAGTGGGCATGTCTTTCCTGTGAGGGTCTCTTCTCTGTGTGACTGCTCCTTGTTGTTTTTTATGTTTTTCCCTCATATTTTCATTTTGTAATCTCCGCAGCATGTGCACCCTAATTTCCCCAGGTAGTGTGTTGTGCTGCAGTTTGCTTGTGCATTGTCAGGTGGTAGTTGTGGTAATACAGTATGGTCCCATTCAGATTTATTGCGTGTGGAAAGCAAGCTATATGTGTTGGTCAAACACTGTGTCCTGTACGAAAAGAATGTCTTCTAGCCAGTAGGCTACCTGACAGATCTTATTCTCTGTCATGTCTCTAAACAATGTTTCTTCTCTTGCCAAATGGAGCATATGCTCGCAGCAGTCCAGGTGCGTCTGAACTACCTACAAATCCTGAGTGACCTGAAGATGTACAATGGGAAGATCTTTAACGCCACCCTGATGGTACGAGTGCTTTTTATCAATGTAACTGGGGTTTGATATGCTGTCTCAGTGCCTCCTCTGTGCATCTTCCGTGCAGTGTACTTGGACAATAACTGGAAATCCAGGACACCGGGAGTAGTTTTATCCCTTTTTTTCCACCGGTGGACAAGATCAGGTCTAAACCAAAGCAAACCCTATCTAAAGCAAGAATATTTACATATTGTTCTACGTCATTGATGTAAGACTAGCAGCTGAGCCTTCTTGCACCTCTTTGCTTTGATGCTTGTAGAAAATGTAACATTGGTTCTGCTGATGCTGTTTCAATGAGCTCCAGTATAACACCACTCTTCCCTGCCCTGGGACATCATGGGATATTGGTCAGGGTGTCTGCAGGGGTAACTCAGCATAGCTCCACTGCAGTCAGTAACATAATCAGTTACCCGATAATTACGCGTAATTTCCTAATTGAAGTTAGTGACCGGCCCTTCAGATGAACTCTGTCCACGTTTTGAATGTCAAAAGGCATTCAAAGATTAATATCTGTGCATGTTTCAAAAAACAACTGTTACAAAAATATTTTGGCCAATCTTAAACCTTTCTGTAAAAGAAGAACACTGTTCAGGCAAGAGGTTTCTTGGCTAGTTGCCTCTCCCCATGCGATGCGTAAAGAACGATGGACCACAAGCAGTTCTGAGAGGGCTGAGCAGTGTAGGTGGGCCTGTACCAGAGGAGGACCTTTCTGAATGGTTTGCAGTAATGTCTGGGTTTACACTTAGGTGCAAATTGAAATATTTCTGCCAAACTATTCGGGCATTAAGTTAACACAGTTTTTTTTAAGTGTCTGATCCTAACAGAAAGTCGTGATATTGCTTCCAAAACCAAAAACGCCTTCTGGCCAGCTCCAGTAGGTCTTACTAGGTCCATCTGGCACAGCCAGCCAGGTGACACTTCTGACAGCAAGCTGCTGCTGACCACCTCTTTGGATCTGCTAGATGGCTGGTGCACCTCTGGGGCCACCTGCCTTGGGGACGCAGGGAAGCTGGCGGTCCCCAGGTCAGAGAAGAGAACGGCCAGGAGCAGGTGACCTGATGGCCTGTAAGTAACAAGGGGCTCCCTCTGCAGCTGGTGCGAGTCCAGTTGTAAAGGGAGTCCAGTGTTAAAAGATACCACAAAAGAATGGGTGGCTGAGGAGTCCCTGCCCAGCACAGGAAAATGGGTTCCTGCTTAGACTTCAGCTAAAGATTCGACCTCTCTCCCTACAGCTACAGGACAGAGAATCATACGTTGCATTGCTGGTGGGTGCCAAGTATGGGGTGAGCCAGATTATCAATAGCAAGCTAAACATCATTACAAGTCTGGCAGAGTTTGCAAACATCAGCAGGGTGGAGCTTACTGAGGAGTCTGAGAAAGTGAGCATGGTAAAGATCTACCTACAGGATCTGAAGGTAAGTGGTGCTCTTGGGGTAGCCAGCATGTGGCTGTGTCAGGGACAGAGAAAAAGGGGGGAGTCATGCACACTGTCTTTTTTTTTTTTTTTAATTAAATCTGACATTAAGCAGATGGTATCATTAGTACAAAAGGCTTAGAACAGACTCAGAAGGGAGAGCTTATAGGAAGAATACCAAATGACTGAACGAAAGATATTATTCTTGCTGTGCTTTATCAGCGAGACCTACCAAAGAAAACCCAACAAAAACTATTTCTCTTCTTTCTCTGTGTTTCATACAGAAACAGAGTGCTGTACAGTTATGGCCATATGGGGGAGAGGAAATGTCTTTTCAGTGTGCCGCATGTTCCTGCAGATTGTGGTACAGGTGATGTTTGCCTGTTCTAACATTGTTGCTGTTTTCTGTTCCCCTATTGAAAAAAAAAATAAATAAAAAGATGCTGACTCTGCTGCTGGAATCAAACAGTGCAAAAGATCTTGTTTGCCTCATCATTGGCTACTACAGACTGTTCGTGGATGCGAATGCCTCCATATTTACTTGGGGAGAGAAAAGACAGCAACTGCACCGTGTCTCAGCTGAAGAAGGTTAATTTGCCAAAGAATGGGGAGAAAGTGGGTGGATCATCCAGCAGTATCGGTGTTATTCCCTCTTGAGAACAGTGTCATGCTAGAACAGTAGCCTGGGAATGAACGGTGACATCTCAGAATTTTGAGACTATCGGCCTTGGTGTCACTGCCGTTTTTCCTTGAACCCCAGACACGTTGGGCAGGGGGAGAGAATCTTGTTCCAAGAAGTGGAGGCTATTTCTGTCATTGAAATGGCAAACCTGTTACTGAGCGCTTGTGCTCTTTTACCAACCTCCGGAACAATTTACCCTCTGGGCAGCATCTGCTGGCCAGGAGGAGAGTCTGTTTGCCACGCTGTCCTGTCTCTTGTAAGGATAAATCCAGTGTAATAGGGTTTGCAGGCAGAGGCTTTAGGCAACGTGTTGCCTGGCTGCTTTTCTGCAGCTCGCTTTGGTTGCTGTTCTGCAGTAAAACCAGACAAAGCAGGCAGGAAGCACCAAGCCTCCACTTACAGGTTATGTCCCTGCATCTTTCCGTTGTTTACCAGTGACAAACTGAAGGCAGAGTTCTCTGGGCTTTGTACCCCTACTGTGTGACCAAGTCTGTAAACCCTTTTCTGGCTGTTCCTCTTTGCCACTGCAAAGGACAGGCTGATGGATGTGTTTAAATCACAGGATACGAATCTCGAACCTGCAGCGATTCTGAAGACTCCTGGGAACTGGATTCCTCCTCAGAGCAGTGCTTGGGCACGCCTGCAGCGTACAGCAGCATCCCTCCTGTGTGCGAGGAGCTGGGAGAGCTTCACAGCCGAGAGGACAGCACAAAGCCCCACGCCGGAGGAAGTGACCAGCACGATGCGGGTGGCAACACAACAGACAGTACATCTGAGGCTTCAGATTCAGCCAACACAGAGAGCCGAGGGTTTAAGACAAGCGGCTCAAGTGACTCAATGGATGCACTGGAGGAAGATGAGTTGGAAGCTTGCTCTTCCTCCAGGCCAGAGTTCTTCCACTTCTACGCACCAACTGTGCACGAAATGAACAACTCACATGAGAGTTTCTTCCCCGTTTGTGCTGCAGAAGGCTCCAGCAGGGCAGAAGCCGGGGACTTCTTCTGTTTCTTGCAGGTACCAGAAGCAGAGGAGCATGGATGCGAGCACAGCCCCTGGGAGGAGAGAGGAGTGGACGTAGGTGTGTCTCTGCTAGGGGCCAAGCTATCCGAGAGAAATGCCATGGGCTATTACAGCCTGTGTTGCAGCGTATCCCCTGCAGGCAGTGTAGAGAAGAGCCACATCAGTCACAGCCCTGGAAGGAGGCCTTGGAAAGATGTGTCTGCCCAGGAAGAGGCACGCTGTGGAGCAGAGCAGGTGGCAGAAGCGAGCGATCTCATTTTGGAGCCCCCCCCGGGCTTTGGTGACACCAGCTCTGAGGAGGAGTTCTACGACGCTGCAGACAGCCTCAGCCCCCCAGACACCCTGGCAGGTAAACCTGTACCCACCCCCTGCAGGTCACCTCCTGTCCTCACCCTCCTTCCTTCTCCTGAGCTAGGGTGATGCCTGTTTGCCATGCCAGTCTTCTGGGAAAGAGCATCCTTCAGCTGTTCAGTTTTCCCAAGATCGTTGAAAGATCATTGAACACCCGATCTCCGGAAGCCACTCTTCATCAAGCATACTTTACAAAGCTGACAGTGAACGTACATATAGAGGTCAGAACAGCAGCTTGGCAGGGAGATTTGTCATCACATCTAAGCAATCGATCTGAAAGAAAGTCAGTTTTCAAATGAGTTTGGCATTCTGGGAAGTCCCCAGGTTTCTGGAGGAATTGCAGAATACCCAAGCATGGTTCTGTCTGATCTTGAAGCCAGCATGCCGCAGGAGTAAGTTCTGTGTGTCTTGCTGTATAGGCTGAGTCTTTGGTGATGGAAAAGGTAACGAGTTCCAGAAACAGAACGCAGGAAGGACGTATGTCCTCGCGCTGACACCTTGATGACAGGTATTCCTGTCAGGCACTGCCTTCACTCTGCTATGCGCCTTCAAGTTTTGGGAAAGCTGGAAGCTGTAAAACAGCTTACTGCTCCACGCACCCCTGAGATCAAAACAGATTTAGGGGTTAGAGGCATGCTATGTAAATGGGGCGGGTAGACTTACGGCTAATTTTATTCTCTCAGAAAGGAGAGGATTCCTCTTTTCTGAATTAACCAGCTCTGCTAGCACTAACTGAACTTAAGAATTCATTTTATGTAGTTAAATCAGTGTTGGCTTTTGAGTTCGTGCATGGTGACAATGCAATGTTCAGGCACAGAACTGTCGTCTCTGTGTGTTTTTATGGTCTGAATATCCGGGCTGGAAATTTCTGACGCTTCTCTTCAGCGTTAATAAATCTGCTCCCGTAGGTAATACTCTAGCGTGCTGCTTATATCACCAAATACAACTTGAGAATTATAGCTGTACCTGCAGTCAGATCAAGTGACTTCAGTAAGCAAGGGGAGAGGCTATCCAGCTCCTTTCACAACTAATCCTCTACTTCAGTTTTTGTAGCCGTAGGCCCAAATAATTTTTTCTTGATGTAGCTCAGTCCAAGTTGGTGCATGACACTAAGAGAGGCTTTCCTTTGGCACTTAGGAAGCAGGCTCTGGTGCCAAACCCTTATGTCTGCAATGGCAGGACTTGAGTTGAAAGCTTTTTGGCCCACTACGTAGGTGTATCTGTATCCTGCTGCCTGGGGACATTTTCTGACTTGCATCTTTTTTCCTTGCCAGCAGGCTACAAGATGATGTCCCAGGAAGGTACAGACAACTCCTGCATCCTAAAGAAACCAAGGTGTTACAGCCTGGGGGAAAACCAAATGACAAGGCAGACAGCGCGAGAGAAGTATGGAAAGGAGAAGCAGCTGACATATGCCAAGAGCCTGAGGAAGAGGAGGTCTTTCCTGAAAACCAATTACACCTCACAGGTCACTTTCCCACCGGCTTTACCAGACTCCCTGCAGAGCTACTGCACGTGGCCACCCACGCCACCACTGCTTGCTCAGCCCCCGGACCCACCCTCCCCAGAGAACTTCAAGGAGGATGCAGAATCGGGACTTCCTGCGGCCACCCAGGCCCAGAGAGACAGTGCCAGCACAAACCCGTCCTCTGACATGATGGAGATGGAGCCTGACACCATGGAAACCAAGTCCGTGACTGACCTGGTGGTTTCTTCCATTTCAGCTGTTCGCCTGCAGAGTGACCACAGGGAGGAGGGTGCGGACGTTGCCGTACCTGTGGATGACCTTTGTCCAGCACGTGCTGTATACCCACCTTCCTTGTTCCTGGAGGAACCCACGTACCTTCCCAGGGAACAAAGCAGAGCTGTCCAGGGAAGTCCCACAACGAAGGTAGATACTGGGTGGCCAAGTGATGAGAGTTGCGTGAGCATCGGAGACTGGGAGGCCCAAGCAGCGCTGGGAGTGGAGGGTGAGATGATGGAAGCCAAGCATGAGGCTGGCAATGTCCCCCTGGTCCAGGTCCAAGAGGTGACTTGCCCTGCTGATGAATGCACTCAGCCGTCTTCATGCCATGGTGCCCGCATGGCCGTTCCCCCTGGGGTGACACAGGACCAGGATCTGCTTCCTGCTGCCTGTGAGGAGCCTGTCCTGGCTCCCTGTGAGGAAGGAAAAGCTAACCTTGACGGCTGTGCTGACGACAAGAGTGACCATGCCTCATCACAGGCAAAAAACAGACAAGAAATACACAAGGAGTCCTTACAGAAAGTGCACAGTAAAAATCACATGGGCTTTCCAGATGCAACCCAGCTGTTAACAGATTGCAGCAGCGCATCAGGGGTTATAACGCGCCTCTCCTGGCTCTCATTCGGTGCGAGATCAGACCTAGCATCACCCAGCCCATCTCAGAAGAGGATGGATGCCCCACTAGAGCTTTTGGACTCTCAGAGGACCAGTAGATGCCTGGAGGCTGATGGTGTCAGAAAGGAGATGCAGACATCCTCTGCTACGCTACCCTTTGAGAAAGAGTTGAAAAGCAGACAGGGGCTGGATGAAGGGGAGTCCAGAAAAGACACAGAAAGTGTTGCTCACGAGCAGACTTGGTCTGTTCAGACTTCTCCCAGAGAACAGGTTAGAAAAGTGGAGAAAGACTCTCCCCTGACTCCTTCTCAAGGGCTTTCCATATCCTCAGGCCCAATTCCCCTGGGCTCATTGGAAAAAAGAGCAGGAGACCACAGGACTTCAAATTACTCCTTCCTCTGCTTCAACCACAAGAAGGATGAGCAGGCACTTTCTGGACCCGTCGTGACCAGTTTCTGGGGATTTTCCATGCTGAAGACATCTCCACCACAATTTGGCGTGGACAAATGCAGCTGTCAGCTCTCCTACGTCAGCTGCTTCCACAGGCCTGATGAAGAAGGAGAGCAGGAACCCACCATTCCCGTGTGCAGCTTGTTTCTGCAGCCCCTCACTACCCCGCCGTCCACCGACCACAGTCTTCCTCGCCCCTCTGTGGACGCTTACCCTGTGACCATTGCTAGGGACGAGGCTGTGTGGGACCCTCGCGTCCAAGCCCTCAGCCAGCTGAATGACCAAGCACAGATGAGCCCCGCAGACTTCTCCTGCTTCCTAGCCTACACTACAGAGCTCCAGGAGGTTGTGGGAGACCTCTCAGGGAACCACGCAACCCACCTGCAAGACCGATGTGCCGAGCAGGGAGCTGAGAGCAAGGGCGCCCTTGGCTTGGCCTCCCAGGACCTGCTGTCCAGTTGCAAGGAGCTTCTGAAAATAGAGCGGCCCCTTGAGGAGCTGCAGGATGCTCTGAGGGTGACGTTTGGGCACCTCGTTCAGCTGGCAGTCGCCTGCTTGCAGGTGACACACTGCCGGCTGTGCAGGCAGAGGCAGCAGGAGCTCAGGGCTGCGCTCGTGGATGTGGTGGGCACCTACCACCAGTTTGTGCAGGCTGTGCACCAGCAGCTTCACGGGCGAGGCTGCCCGGACCTGGGCACCAAGCTCCTCGCGCGCCAGCACACGGCCCTTTCTGCTGCCATGCTGTGCCTCCTGCAGCAGTTCCGGGCACCCCCGTTGTTTTGACAGGCCATTTGGTGGCAGACGGACGCGGCGAGCGGAGGGGAGCTCCGAGGGGTTCCCTCCACGCGTTACCGGGCTCTCCTGCCTAGGATGTTTAGACCCCCCAGCTCAGCAAATAGTCGTGGAAGGGCATGTCCACGCACATAGGCAACTGCCCAGTTCACGGGTGACCGTGGGGAAGGGCATGCCCTGCTCTAGCCAAGCTTTGTGTAAGTCTGTGTACACAAGCGCTGTGTAATACGCAACCTCGTAGAGCACTTCAGTAACTTACGTTTCTGCCTGGGGTTCGTCCCTCGCCTCCTGAATGCTTTGCAGATGGCCGGTCCTAGGGTGGTGTCCCGGCCTTCTTCGGTCACCTGTGGAGAGTCATCTGCCTTTCCTCAGTCCTCACAACATGCCAGGCAGAGAGACGACCAAGCAGGCTCTGAAGTTGAGTGAGATCAAAGCCCACCCTGGTCTGACAGAGAAACCCAGGCTGCTTCCAGCCTCTGTGGCTGAGCTTGTGATTGAAAACACTTCAGGGGGAAAAATATATATATATATATATGCTGTTTAACTGCTTTTGCAAAGGTGGTAGAGGTTTTTCCAGGCTGGGGACACACCATATCCTCCCCTTCTGACGTGGTTTCTGCCTGTCAGCCGTATCTTCTGTTTCCGTTTGCTGATGCTAAAGAAAGTCGCTGGTCAGCATCCTCTTCCCTTTGCCCCCCTCACCGTGATACAACAGCTGTTTAAGAATCCTTTACTTCCAAAAAGGAAGTCCTAAGACTGAAATACCAACCTGACAGCCACTGAGATGAACCACGACGTTGGCCTCCCTTGGAGAAGGCGAGCCCCTTTTCCCAACTTCCTTGTCAGTAGCTCGTCTGGCATTATGTGCTAGGTACCCCTAGCTACGGATGAGCTGTTAGGACGCAGATGTTTTCTCAGTTTCTATGTGGTCTAGTCAGCCAGTGTGCCTTCCAGTGCTGGAGGCACATCCTCAGCTCTCCGGTGATAAAGAAGGCAGCAGAAGGCCCCTGAGTGCTGCTTTCTGACCTGGGAATTTGTGTGCAGGGATGGTGCTTCCAGCGGGCCCTGCAGGTGAGTGCGCTGAGTGGAGGCGTCTGCCCAAGGCAGCAAAGGGGGCAGGCAAACCCCAGCTGCCTTGTTCCACGCAAGGTCACCCGTCCCTTCGTGTGCCCAGGTGGTCAGGACTGTCCCATGATTCTGGAGTAAAGGACAAGTCCTCGAACCCTGGCGTAGGAGATGGAGGCAGCTGGGGGTGCTGGTGCTGGGTGCCACACGGATGCTCCAGCAGTCCGAAGGCACCTCCCAAACCATGGCGATGCTGAAAAGCACCCACAGGACTCCGGCAGCCTTCGGCAGCCCTACACCGACTGCACTGCAGGTGCTGCCGCTCACTGCGCACCTACAGGCAGCGCGCTAGGCAAGCTGCCGAGGGCCATCTGCTTTCCTGGCTGCAGAGGCTAAAGTGCCTTCAGCCACTGGGGATACTAGCTGAATATTCACTGAAGCAGGATTTCGTGGCAGTTATCGCTGGCAGGTCCTTTTAGTTCGTGTGTGTGCTGCTGCCTATCAATCTCAGGGGATGAATTAGCAAGTGAATAGCTTATACTTAAGCCAAAGTGCAGACTTGCTGTTTTAGCAGGGTGCAGTGACACCTAACTATGCACAAGTAACTGATCATAGCATCATAGCATCATAGAATTTCCCGAGCTGGAAGGGACCCATAAGGATCATCAAGTCCACCTCCTGGCACCGCACAGGTCTACCCAAAAGTTTAGACCTTGTGGCTAAGTGCACAGTCCAAACGCTTCTTAAATTCAGACAGGCTTGGTGCAGTGACTGCTTCCCTGGGGAGCCTGTTCCAGTGTGCGACCACCCTCTCGGTGAAGAACCTCCTCCTGATGTCCAGCCTAAACTTCTCTGGTGTTTATGGAGAATAGGTCACCCACCTCTCCACTCCCCCTCCTGAGGAAGCTGTAGACCGCGATGAGGCCTCCCCTCAGCCTCCTCTTCTCCTGAACAGGCCCCATGACCTCAGCCACTCCTCGTGTTATCCCCTCCAAGCCCTTCACCATCTTTGTCGTCCCTTTTTTAAAAAAATTATTTTTTATTTCTTAAAATCTGAATACACTGCATATATTGGTCACCGGTCTAATCACGTAATTTCACTTCCCCCAGTCCTAAGTTTGCACTGGAACAGCTTCCCAGTCAGCTGTGAATTTGTATAGCAGAGCTCTTGTTGTTGTAATTGACTAGCCCGTATGCCAACAACAGCTGATACTTTCCTGTAAAGTGATCTACAACTGCGAAACAAAACCAGAGGGCCAGGTAAAGGCTGGACATTTTGAGCTTTGGACAAAGCGACAGGTATCTTTGATTCTCCTGGTGCTGGCGCTTTTGTGACGGGGGTTGCATGGGCTTTTACATCTGCTATTGTCTTTAAATATTTGCCGGAGGTACTTTTCTTCTTTGGAGTAACTGCTAGCAAAAGCAGACATCAACAGACACGCTGACGGGGCGGTCCCTCCAATGCAAAACAAGATTGCTCCCGCCAGCTTGCATTTATCAAGGGACCCACTGAACCGAATGGCACGAGTACCCACCACCACAAAATCATCTTTCCCAAAAGCTTTGATTTTCGGTGGCACAAGAAAACCCACTACAAGAACCGTTAAACCTATCAGCGTAACAGCCGTCCCGGAGCTGAGTCCGACCTTCCAGAGCGTGGAGCTCCACCTGCTAGGCGATCTCTGGATCTGAAAATCATCCTCATGCGCCCATGCTGAAGCTGTGCAGTACTCGTAAAACTGATGCCGATAGGACCGAACTCCGTAGCGCCGGTAACCTGGCTCGGTGCTGCCCTGCGTGTGCTCGGTCCCACAGCTGTCAGCACAGGAGCCCATCCCTCCTACCTGTCCTGAGCTGCGGCTCGCTCAGCCCAGCCCCGTCCCCGTCCCGCTCCAACTGATGAGCCGTGCAATGTGACGACAAACAGGACACAATAAAGCAACAGGCATCTGCAGAGACAAATTCAGCCTATATGGGGATCAACTACTGCCCATCAGCAGCCTCAGTCATTGGCAGTGGGTGTTCTTGTTTGTTTTTAAAGCAGCAGTGACTCTGGTAACTTTATCTTGTGTGCACCAAAAATGCTCTCTGCTCAGGACATAAAACGTGCGGTGGTTCTGCCCAGAGCACAGTCGGATCCCAGACACCTTTTCAAGAGGAACATCAGCGTCAGTGAACGTCACACATTAGTGCAGGATGACGGATAATAACGCAGCAGTAGCTGTAAGGATGCAGTGGAACTTTAAACATTTTATTTTAGGTTGTGAGCAGCATGCACAGAGTCACCTGCAGGCCACGGCAGCACAGCAAGTCTTCAATACAAGAGGTATGAAGAAAACAGCACACGGTGTACCTGTGAGCTCTGTTCACTGCAGAACCTCTTCCCATCCTATGTTCCCCAACTAGAACAGCACCGTTCTTTTCCTTGGGAAGGGCTTTTATTCAGCCGTGTCCTCTGCAATTCTTCCTATCTAATCAAGGTGAAAGAAATACCGCTAAGCTCTCCTCCCTGCCTTAAGACAGTTGCAGGTTTAAGAGTCACAGATCCTCTGTTCTCGTTCACAGATGCTTATTACACTGAATTCCTGTCAGTCCTTCGTTGATGCCAAGGCTCAACTGGCTTTTGTTTTTCATTTCGGGATGAAAAGCCATTTCCAGCATTGTACTGCTGAGGCAGAATGTGTCACTCTTGGCAAGGTCTGTATGCAAATAAATTTAAGCAGAGCTGTTTCCTCTACACACGTTCACGCTGCTGCCTCTGCTTGAAATCTGAAGTTTGCTGCTCTTCCCTGCAGAACTCCTCACCATCAGAAAATACAGGAGTTTTCTTGTGCGTTGTCATGCTGAGTTACCTCCACTTACTTCTCTGCATCTGGAAGCACGTAGCCTTTTCCAGAAGAAACTCCAGCTTTCAAGGCATCTGGCCAACTTCGGGTCTTGTAGTAAGTTGACAAGACATCAAAGACTGTTAGGAACAGAGAGATGTACCACGTTCTGGTACTGTTATCCACGGCAAGCCGTACTACATATTCCACTGGCTGAATCAAAGCAACCTGCCTTGATTCAGGCTGACACAGGCCTGTCCTCCCTTGCCTAGGACCCTGAGGGACTTCTAGCAAGGGCAGCCTCCTCACACTGAATTGTGCAAAGCTCGTTACGCAGCCCTGCTCCCTGAGAATGGGCTGAGACAGCGAAGTGTGAGATCTCTACAGCTGTGGACAAGGCCTAGCAAAATAAAAGCCTGCTACCAGTTTCCCCCACCACTCGGTACCGTGCCTCCACTTTGAATGCTCTTTCAGAGCCTGTTCATGTTACCCACCCAGGCACATGGCAGGACGTGGCTCAGCCCCTCACCTTGATTAATTGCCAGTGTCTCGGAGTGGTAGTTCTTGGAGTTTGCAGCTTTTACCATGTACTCACGAATTGGGAGGCGGGCTGTCTGCAAGGATTGCTCTTGTGCCCTTTGCAGAGTCAGCTTCTGTAAGGGAAACACGAACAAGGTACCCAGCGTGCGCAGACATACATGGCATGCACAGCATTTGAGTACAAGCAGCTATGAAGCTGGAAACTGTATGGGAGTTCATTCCACTCAGACCGCTCTGGTCTCTGCCTGGCGCTGGATCCGGGCAGAACCTTGAAGTTCTGTGAGAAAAACGCATGGTGGCACCGCAGTAATGTCTCCAATTAGGGCAGCAGCAGCACTGCGTGCTGCCGCTCGGATGTCTGCTCGGTAGGATGTGGCGGACCAGACTTTCAGGATCCAGCAGGCTACTACCCACCTTGTGAATACTTTCATCCACCAGGCCTCCAAGGACGTACACTTTCTTTGGATCAATATCTTCAAGGACTAGAAACAAGATAAGTACATGCTCATCACCTCAAGCAGTAAAGTCGTGCACTACACCACTCTCCAGGCAAGGCCCAACTTACATGAGAAAGCCGTGGCCAGTCACCTTTCACCCTCAGACCGTGCAGGAAGCCAAGGCTTCTGAGACAGAAGCGTCTGCCTGAACCTGCAGGCAGCGTGAAAAGGGGAGAGCACACGCAGACCGAGATGCAGCTCTATAAGCAACGCTTTGCTCCTTTTCGTAACTTCTATTCTGGCACATGGCTGATGTGGTGAGTGTGATCCTAACCTGCTCTGCAGTTAGCTGCCCTCTGTCAGGGTCACCTACCAAACAAACACACACACCCTAACCAGATTCTTTATCAGAACTGCTTTCTTCCAGAGAACAAGGGATCTGTGTCCCCACCAACATGGGGCCAGGTAGAAACAGAGGGAGAGGAGAAAGTGAACTCAGCACCAAATTAAACAATAAAGGGGATATTGTAGCCATGGTGTTATTCAAAGAAAGATGCTGTTTATACTGCTTCCAGAACTGCCACAGCATCTCCACTTTTCTACTTGGTAGTCTAACAAACTGCAGGTGTCTACACAGAGTTGTAGGTTAGGTTTGCTGCAAATCACAAGCAGCACTGCTTCAGAACCTCATCCTGTGCCAAAACAGATTGAAATCGGCGTAGACTGAGCATCAGATCTAAGGACACAGTATATCTCATGCAGCTTTAGACAACGAATGCTTGGAATTGAATCATATGATGCATGAAATATTCCTAAAATAAAAGCTTTAAAAAAAATCAATCCTATGCCTTGGTTCCCTGTGCTTAAAGCAAGAAAAATACTTACCATTCTCAGAGTCAGGAGTGAGATAAACAATTGCGTCTAAAGGAAACAGGTCCAGGTAACTTTCTTGAGTAGTATCCATCTGAAAAATGCAACACAGTGAGAGAAACCCATTAGTCGGAAGTTCAGCTGCCACTCTCCCAGACAGAAAGAAACATACTGAAACTGATACCACCGCTTTTTGGTGTTCAAACCCCTACAAATAAGTTTTTGGTTGTTTTTTTTAACTGAAAAAGAATTGTACAGAATTGTTCGGCAGGAACACAAGCCAGTGGGATGAGACAGCCTCTCCTTCTAGGCCTCAGAAGCACAGTAGACAGAAACCCTTACCAAGTAATTGGAGAAGCCGTCATTCATGCGAAAGCATTCCTCATAGATCAACGAGCCCATGACAAACTCCGTCAGATAGAGCCAAAACGGCTTCTCGGCCTGCCTGTTGGCCCCGTAGAGTCTCCTGATCTGAGAGGCAAGGCGGCTGGTTTCCTTCCAAGAGATAACAAGCACATTAACAAGCGACCCGCAGCCCTCGGCGCCAGGAGCACCAGGGCCGTTCGCCACGCGTGACGCTGGCTGCCGAGGCAAGGAGCGGGGAGCACAGCTCTGTCGCCCTCAGGTCTCGCTGAAACCCCGACTGCCAAGCGCCCAGGCAGCCACAGGCAGGCCTCGAGGTGCGGAAACAGCCAAAGCCAGGCGGATCCTGCGTCCCCCGACAAATTCAGCTCAGGGCAGCCGCCACATCCCCGGCACACAGGGGGAGAGGCCGGGCCGGCAGCAGGAGTCCGGGTACCTTCATCGTCATGCGGTCTGCCATGCCCAGGTCCACGCAGAGCCGGGGCCCCGACGCCCGGGCCTCCAGAAGCCGCTCCTCCACCAGGGCCTTGCTTTGCCGCCGGGCAGCCCCTGCGGGACGGAGCCGAGAGAGGTGGCGGGCGGGCAGAGACCCCCCCGAGCCGGCACAGACCCCCC
>CM021797.1:81959591-81980316 GCA_011076525.1 Nettapus auritus | reverse complement strand
AATAGCTCCAGGCCTGGGGACTCCACCAGTGCCCTGGGCAGCCTGTTGGCTTCTGACTCCTCAGAACACTACTCCAAGAGGAGAGCAAGGATCTGACCTGTGGGCTGTCCGTGCAGTGCCGCTTGGGCCTGGCCTCCCCATGGGGTACTGCTGTTCCAGCTCTGGCTTTGCTGGCCAAGGACTGCAGGGGCTCGCTGGCCCCTTCTGTAACTGCTCAGAGTTGTTGCTGAGCTGGGGGAACACCTCGGCTTCGTGGAGGTCTTCACCGATTTAATTCACTAATTTTCAGGCCAAACTCAACTGTCGCTGTAGCACTGGTGTATTTAAAGCAGACTTTCAACGTATATAACGGAAAGAAACGTCGATAGCTCAGGACAGGCTAATGGAAAGCTAGACAACCTGCCAAAATTGAAATTGGGTGATGTGTTCAGTGCCTGCACGGGGCCTCTGAACTTACTGCAAACTTTCCTGATCTCATTCATAAATAATGCGTAATCTGGAGAAGGTCTTTGGTTTTCATCGCCGTGACTAGCTGTGAGCGGATAAATGGAGGCCTTAGGTGTGGAAGAAAAGGGATTTTTCCGTTTGAGATTGAGTAAAGTAAGTCCTTCGTATTGCAGTTCATAGCAGTGGCCCTGTTTCGGGGAGATGAGTTAGTTGATACAACAAGAGAGTAAATCTTGCTCCAGACTTCTGTATGTCTGTGCTCTCCCAGCCGAGTCTCTGCTACTGCCAAAGTTATCCCGGCGCCAGCGCCTTGTGTTTGATGTCCTGGACTGTCACGTCTGCTGGTGGTAACGCCACCGCTGTGTTCAGACAGCACCTTTGGTCAGAGAGCTCACCCTGCTTTTGATGAGTGATGTGTCTGACAGCAGTCACAACACTGTTGTGGGTTCTGTGCAACCTGGAGAGAAAGACGAGCTCAAGAACTACAGAGCTGTGTTTGTGTGAGTGAGGGGAGTGAAGATCGGTGGAGTGTGCACACAGCTGTGTTCCTTCACTAAATGCAAATGTGTCTGTGCTGCTCTGCTTCTCCTCAGGTCTGTGTTGACTGTTGCTTGTGAACAGACTGAAGTGCTGCTTTTTGACCCAATATCTTCCAAGCACATCAAAACTCTCTCTGAAGCTCATGAAGATTGTGTAAATAATATCAGGTAGGTCAGAATGAAGAATTTTTATTTATTTTTTTTTCCTTAACGTGGATGCTTTTCTGATAAAAGCGTGGTAAGTTTGTGTTCTGCATCGTTTCGGGAAAGTGTATCTTGTGCAGCCGTTAGGCTGCGGTTTGCTTTGTGCCATTTGCCTCCTGTCCTGCATTTGAGGCTGGGAAGGGGCAGAGGAGGAATCTGAAAGCACTGGTGGTGGTGGTTAATGCTGCCAGGCGTTCTTGTTGAGGAGCTGCAATTCTTGGCTTTAGTGCCTGCTTTAACTGGCATTAATTAAATTAATTTCATTTTTTAATCGTGAAATGATCTGGAAGATCATTCAAGATCAAGGCCAAAGGTGGATTTATACGGCGAGGAGATGCAGTGTGTCCCAGTCTCTTCCTGCAAATCTGATTTATTTTATTTTTTTCCCCTGGCTGTTACTTAGCAGTGAATAAATGTGATGCTGCTGTGGTTTAACACCAGCAGGTAGCCAAGCACCACACAGCCGATCTCTCGCTCCCCCTCCACGACAGGGGGGAGGAAATACGATGACAAGCTCATGGGTTGAGGTAAGGAAGGGGAGGTTGCTCCTCAGTTACTGTCATGGGCAAAATAATCACGGGAAAGATTAATTTATTGCCAATTACTACCAGACAAGCGGTGAGAACTGAAAGCATCCTAAAACCACCTTCCTGCCGTGCTCCTTCTTCTACCTGCCCCTTGTGAGCAGCACGGGGGGAAAAGGGAACGGAGGCTGTGGTCAGTCCAGAACGTTTTGTTTCTGCCACTCCTTCGCTGACCGGGAGCTGCAGGATTCTTTCTCTTGGTTGCTCAGTCCTCTCCTAACTGCCGCAGTGCAGTGTTTTTCTTGCCCTAAGAAAGGGGCGAAAACACTCCCAGAGACCCAACCGATGTTGTGCCCGGCCCAGCTCTGGGCAGCAGGTCCCTTTTGGAGCTGGCTCTGCTCTGACGTGGGGCAGCTGCTGGGCTGTGCTCACAGAGGCCGCCCCTGCAGCTCCCCCTCGACAAACCCTTGCAGCATAAACCCGGTGCAGCCTCAGGAAGCTTGTGGCGTGTTAGGAGTTAGAGCTCATAACGACAAAGGTGAAAACCGAGCCATGACCAGCTTACCAGGAGAGCTATGTTTGTGCAGGTTGGACGTTTTCTTTTCCCTTCATCACTTGCACGCTCAGTGTTGCAGGGTTGTTCTCTGGCAGCGCTCGGCCTCACTCTGAAGAGCTAGGCACTGGCACCTTGCTGTTTTGTGCTTTGTTTTCTGATGGCTTGTGTTTTGAATGCGGTGGCTATTTCAGTGCCATTCACAGCTGCTGCACGTTGGGTGTCTGTAGTGCTATCACTGAAGGAAAATAATGGACATACGTAACTGTATCTTAGGGGTAAGGGATATTAAAATGTTGCTACTTCACCGTGCTACTTAGAGAAGGGCTTAGAAATGTTGAAGGACACAAACTTACCGCGTAGACCTTTGGATTTGTCTCACTGTAGCTGGTCGTGTGTGATTGGACTTGTTGCTGTTTTTACCAGGTGTAGTCGGGTTCTAACTCTGAGAGAGAAAGTGCAGCTTCTAGGTAACTTACCGTGTCTCCACGCAGATCTCCGTTGCCCCAGCATCTCGACTTTGTAACCGCAGCGGGTTAGGCTGATGTGATTCCTTGGAACTCCGGCTTCCCATAGCTACTTTTGGTGTGTTTGTTTTTCTGAAAAGTTACAGCAGAATTGGGGTATGACAAACTTTGCTTTGCGTAATTCAAGCTGAATATTGTCTTCCAGTGATTTTCTCAATGAGAAGAATAACTTGTCTGTCTAAATACATGTTAACATGAAGCATTGTCTTCACGTAATGTTTTTGACAATAGTTCTGTCTGCAGTAACCTTTAGACTCAATTTATTCTCTTTAATTCCTGGCCATCCAGCCCCGATTCCTCTTCTACCCTGATTCCAGCGCTTTTATATCATACATTATTCCTTATTTAACGACAGGAAGGTGGTTAAGCAGACGTACGCTCCCTCAGTTTGGAGTGATTCCATATATTTAGCTTCGTCAGAAGGCAAGATTATCGGAATGAATAATTGCCATCTGATCGTATCAAGACCTCCGTCTGCTGAGTGTAGTCACACAACCAGCATGACCTGTGTTTCACTTTCTCACCTTCTCTCACCGTCTGTTAGGTGAGCAGGATCTCCAGACCTGTGAGGTGCGTACCACCGCACGGCTGCTGCGTGTGGAGCACCATACACGCGATACGCGGTCACTCAGTTCAGCGCTGGTAGGTCCTACACTGCTCCCTGACGCAGAAATACTCCGCAGGCATCTTGTGAAACACGCAGCTTCACGCATGCAGTTCTTGCCCTGGTTTAGCAGAATTTCACGTTATGTTACAATTCGGTTTCTTCTACTGCACATTGAAGTACTGAATAAAGCTGGGCAGCTCATGCCATGTCTGCAGATGTTTCCGAAGATGATCTGGAATTCTCTTTGTAAACAGTTTTTTTGTTACATATACCCATTGTTTTTCGCATTTGAGAAACCCAGTTTCGTATGTCTGCCTCTAGATTGAAACACGCGGTGTTGTGGGGAAAGGAAAGGCGGAGCGTGGGAGCAAAAGCCCTTTGGTGGCTGGGACTGTTCCAGGTGCTACACAAGCCTGGATGCAGAAGGTTCACATTTACATGGCTCTTGCTCCTGGCTTTGCAGCTGCAGTGAGCAGTTTTCCCGGGGTTTTGTGAAGCCAGGTGGGCTCTACAGCAGAAGATGGACAACGAAGGGTTGAGGTTTAGTTAAAGTTCTTGGGAAATAAGCAAACAGTGGCTGTGTTCAGATGTTAATCTAATAAATATGTCCAAGACAGCACTGCTGTATGGAGTATAAACCATGTGGTTAGTAAAGCAAGCAGTTGGTCAGCCGGTTGGTTAATCAGCCTGATTGGGTCTCTAAGAGAAGTTATACATCCTCTGTGAAACAATGGGGCCAGTTTTTCAGCCTCCTCGGTCCAGGAGAGGAGTTTCTCAGCTGCCTGTACAAAGCTGTAGTCGTTCCAGAATCAGAAATTTTGATTCGGAATCAAAAGCCTAAGCTGGGAAGGGCCTCTGGAGATCGTCTGGTCCAACACCCTGGCACAAACAGGGCTACAGATTAGTTTTCCAGCGCCCTGATTAGCCTAGCGTTAATTATTTCCACCGGTTCTCTGTGCAGGTGACCGTAAGGTGATGGGGCGGGGCGTTGTTGGAAGCAGCCTGCCGTTAATCAACTTCTATCACAAGCTTTACGACAAGTGTTCTGTTTATTGCGGTGGGCTCAAGACCTAGAGTGGTATTTCGGCTGTGAATGGTTGAGTTGGCTGCCAAGTAACGCTGTGTCGTGCCTGGAAAAGACAAGCCTCCCAAATGCGGAGTTCAGGAGTTTAACTAAAGGCGGTGTGGGTACAAAGTGCTTTGGCAAAGTCAGTGGGATGTGCGCCGTACAGGGCAGCAATGTTTAAAAGCAGTAGGGGATTTCCAGCAGGAATAACAAAGAGTGGTATTTATTAAATATATATATATATTTCACCTACTCCTGTGGCATTTTGGCTTTCCAAAGACTTGCTAGGCTTCATTAAAGACGAATATTGTACCGATGTGTAACTGATTTAGTTGCTACAGGGATTCTGTGTGCGCATTCATCCCACTGGTGGTTGTGCAATCTTTATAGGATTAACTTACAACAAGAGGGAGAGAAGTAGCCTACTGTGCTGGTGCAGGTTTATTGTTTTGTTACTGGCGGTGTTGGGGTATGAGACGAGCGCAGTACTGATTCGTAACAGAACTGCAATTCTTATTGACAAATATTTTACTACATGTGATTTTTTTTTTCTGTGCAGCTTTTCCTGTGTTAGCTTAAATCCCAGTTTATTTAGAAAAGGCAGTAAGCAGCCACGGTGTTTTTCTTGAATTTTCAGATTTCTAGATAATCGACTGTTTGCGACTTGCTCTGACGACACTACAATAGCACTTTGGGATCTGAGAAAGCTGAACACAAAAGTGTGCACTTTGCATGGTCACACCAGCTGGGTTAAGAACATCGAGTATGATACCAATACCAGACTGCTAGTAACGTCAGGGTTTGATGGAAATGTGATCATCTGGGATACAAACAGGTATGTGTCTGTGTTTGTGCTGTTAGATTTCCAGTTCTTGCCTAGACTTCACAGCAGCTTTATGTTGTAATAGAAGAGAAGAGAGCTGTTTGCTAGTACTGTGGAATGTAGCTTGTCCTTTATGAAAAGTTCTTCACCAGCAAGACGTTTTGAAAATGAGAGTACCGATAGACCAAATTGTAGTGAAATCAGTAGGATAAAGCCAACATGCAGAAAGAGGTTGAGGATGGACGAGGATGCTTAGCATGCCCTGGACTCCTCTGGACATTATCAGGGACTGCAGTCAGAGTTCATTGCAGCAATTTCCTGGTTGTTGTTTTTTGTGTTTGTTTTTCTTCCCTCGGCTGTCCAGGTGCACAGAAGATGGATGTCCTCACAAGAAGTTTTTCCACACCCGTTTTCTTATGAGAATGAGGTTGACACCCGACTGTTCCAAAATGCTGATCTCAACATCCTCTGGATATCTTCTGATTTTGCATGACCTGGATCTAAACAAATCCTTAGAGGTTGGCAGCTACCCAATTTTAAGAGCTAGGAGGACTACATCAAGTTCAGGTAAATGCTTGTGCCAAAATCTGCAATTAAGCAATTACGTGCTGGTGCAGTCGCTCCTGTTGCGGATGTCTGTTAGTGGCCAGAGGAAAAGCAGTGAAAGCACATGAAAACGAAGGAGTACAACTTGCTCCGTATTCGTAATCGTTTGTTGCGCTGGCATTTTATTTGTTTGAGGCACGTCAAAATGGTGCTGTTAGGCTGCGGACGGATCTTTGGACGGTGTTTTCTTACCAAGATGCTTTCCCCTTATGCTTTACCTAGCATTGCTGGGGAGGGTGAAGTGAAGGACGTAGACAGTAAATGGGCTGTGTTTAGTTACGTTCGTATGGTGTTGCTGTTTGCAGAGATAACGTCTTCGAGTTCGTCTGCTCCTCGAACTGTTGGTTCGCCATGTCACCAGAGTGATTCAGGTCTACTCTCTGAGAAACAGATGTCGCGGTCCTCACAGCGAGAAGGTAGGAAAATAAGTACCAGAACTTCAATTTATTGTAGCCAAAAGAGACCAGAGAATGACAGGGAAATAACTGTGTTTTCTCTGCGGACTTTAAAAGCGTTGCTATGACTTCTGTTAAACCAATAAAATACCACTGCGCCTCAAAATCTGGAGTTCTAATCTTTTTTTTTCCCTCCAGGAAGCCTGAAAACAGCAATGAGATTTTATTTCATATTAGTACATTATTTTTGTTACGCAGACGTGCTGCCTTTTCCCTGTTCTGTTTGTTTGTTTGTTTTCCCTCCAGCAAGCCTCATTTGAATGACCGTTAGGGAAGAAATGAACAGAGCTGTACATAGCTGTGTTCTGCTTTTTTTTCCGACTTTAGATCACAACATGGGATGATTTAACACAGGTTTTGGAAGGTGAATTGGTATTAACTTCGGGTGCTGGTATAACCTCTCTGATCCAGCTTTTCATAAGGCACAGTCTTTCCTAACAGCCAGACGAGGGTGTCAATACACTTGACATAGCTTCAGCAGTGGACTGAAGAGAGCAGTGGAAGTTAATGCTGAGAATTCATTTAGACTTATGGTTTACTTCCCTTTTTAGGTGGATCACCTAGAAATAGTCTGGAGGTCTTAACACCAGAGGTTCCTGGAGAGAGAGACCGAGGCAACTGCATTACATCATTACAGCTACATCCTAAAGGGTGGGCTACTCTTCTTCGGTGCTCAAGTAACACAGATGACCAAGAGGTAAAACAAATGTTTCTTAGGAACTTTCGAGTAAGATGTGTCAGTCATAGAACTATATTGAAAATCTGTTATTTGCATAAACCAGTGCATTTGTAAGCAGAAATAATTAGTTTTAGCCCAGGGTTATGAAGTACTTCTCTTTCTTAAGGACTTCTCTTCTTTACAAAGCTTTGTATCCTTTATTCAGTATTCCTGTTGCCTAGCTCTTCCATGGAATACATTTTATAGGTACAGCTCGGTTAAAACTTTTCAAACAGCTCTTGGGCTGCCAAATACGTGACTTAAAAATAAGTACTCACCCAAATATAGGAAGAAGGAACTTGTAAAAGACAGAGGATTACACAGTCGTGTAGTGGCGAGCATGTTTTAAGTGAAGCAGAGAAGCTCCTCTGAATTCCTCAAGTGCGTATCTGTCAGTGTTGCAAGGACGAAGCGCTTCTGCTGTGCCGATGGGTGCTTTCCAGAGGTGGCTGCTCCTGCACCACTGTGAAAAAAAATGGGGGCATATTTCTGCATCCACTTAAAGCCGCGACATCATGGGTTCGAACCTTATTAACTGCACCGATGCTTATGCAACTTCAGAGTGATCTCATCTGAAACATTCTGCAATTTAAAAGTGAAGGGGGTATCAGTGATCTCCGTGGCAGAATCCATTTCAAGCCTTTATTTGAAATACTCAGTTAGAAGACCAGCTACAGCTCAAATGCAATTTGCAGATTTCGCTCCCCTAAATACTGCTTTAATGAAGTTACAGTGGGCCTTGAGACCCGTTTTGTATTTTGTTTCCTAGGTTGCATTTGTGAATTGTCACGTAATGGCAGATGTTGCACTGGGACATAAAAACAAGCAGTCTGTTGTGCAGTCAGAAATAATGAAAAACCCCTTCTTCGTGGGTTGCCTACAGAAAGCGAGGACCTGCAGGTTTTGTTTGGGAGTACCTGCTGTTGATGTAGCAACTTGCAGGGTTAACTCAAATTCAGTTTTAACTCAAATTCCAGCTAAAGTCTCATAACACCTAGGTCACACCAGCCAGTCAACTTCTAACCATCTTTTCCTCCTAAGCTTATTTCAATATTAATGCTTTAGCAGTTGTGCAGAGCTCCCTATTTAATCTAAGACACAGGTTTTATATTTATTTCAAAACTGCAAAACGCAGAATTGTAAAGGCTGGAAAAGACCTTCAGGATGGTCTGGCCCAACCATTCCCCTACCACCAACGTCGCCCACTAAGCCATGTCCCTAAGCACCGAGTCCCAGCCTTTCCTTACACACCCCCAGGGACGGTGACTCCCCCTCCTCCCTGGGCAACCCATTCCAAATAATTATTGGAATACTTGATTTCGTTGAATATTTAAGTGTTTAACGAATAGTTTAGTTAACCTGGTAACTGACGTAAATCGATCTATTTGTTTGTTTATTTACTTTTGGCATAAAGCCACTCTTTGTAATGGCAGCACACAAATACGTAGAGGACGGAGTGGGAGCATAGCAGGTTGGTTAGACATTTCAGTGCTGATTCTGTACACTTACCAAACTAGTGCACGCTGCAGGGTTTTTTGAAAAGGCAAATATAATATTGGGTTGGTTGATACTGGTGGCTGACCTACTTGTAACTTCCCAGAGTCCAAGTATCTGCTTTGCTGTTTTCCATTAATATTCATTAGTATTGTTCTCTTTGTGTTTACTTTAACAGAATACATTGAACAGAAAAAAAAATCATTTCTTCTGTCTTATGATTAAATCTGAGTCTTCCACGATGACGTAAATCTAGTTTGTCATGGAGTGATCTGGCATTTGGTTTGAGATTAGATTGTTAGATTGCTCATTAAAGTCCCTGTCCATCTCACAGGTAACGAGCTGGTTATAGAGCTGTTCGTAACATTCCTTCATCTGCTTGTCTTGTTCCAAGACCTTCTTCCTTTTGAAGTTAAGGGCACAAGGTGTCAAAGGGTAGTTGTCTATTGGACAAAGCTGAGCTCTGCTTTATTGTAGATTTCACTTAAACGCTCGCTACATTAGAGCAGACTCTTGTCCAAAGGATTATGCTTTGCTCTTTTAAAAACCAGATTTCAAAGGTTATATCTAGCAAGTATTTAATTTAAAAAAAAAAAGTTCTGATGCTAGCTGTCTGGTTTATGTAGGCCACTCAAAGACAAGATGCCAAGGAGCCTGCCAGTTTCCAGTGCCTCATAGTAAACGCTTGTCAATGAGTAGATAGCAATGTGTTGGTTGTTCCTTTGTTACTTACTTTACATGAGGCAGGAGTGAATGCGTGTTTGCAGTGCTTTACTCTCAGTGTTCCTTTCTCTGACTCTCCCTTTAGTGGACTTGTGTCTATGAATTCCAGGAAGGAGCCCCTGTGCGCCCTGTCTCACCTCGTTGCTCCCTGCGATTGACTCATTGCATTGAAGAAGCCAATGTGGGCCGGGGTTACATCAAAGAGCTTTGTTTCAGTCCTGATGGCCGGATGATTTCATCCCCGCATGGCTTTGGGATCCGCTTGTTGGGGTTTGATGCGTACTGCAGCGAACTTGTTGACTGTTTGCCCAAAGAAGCCGGTCCCTTGAAAGAAATCCGTTCCCTCTATTCTCACAATGATGTGGTACTGACAACAAAGTTCTCTCCAACTCACTGTCAGATTGCCTCGGGGTGCCTTAGCGGACGTGTTTCTTTGTACCAGCCAAAGTTCTAGGCGCATTGTGCATCAACAGGACCTTCAGATGTTTGTGGTTTCAGTTACTTCAGTTTAGTTGAAGTGTGTTCGAAATCCCATAGATCCAGAGAAGATCATAGTTACTATGGTCTCAGAACGTAATAATGACGTGAGTTCTCAGTCCAGCACTGTATGCATTCTCATACCGTATCCGCAAGTCAGGCTCCGTGCATTGTTTTCAGCCTTCTAGGCAGAACTCTGCTCCTGCTGATCCTGTGCCACTCAGTCATCGTTCTGGCTGGTTTATACGACGATACTTGCGAGTGATTTTCGGCAACGTGACTCGAAGTGGGCTATCCGAAAAAAAATGTAGATGGTGTGCGGGTAGGAGTTCAGCTAAAACTCACCCAGGCTTCCCTGTTAGGGCACCTCTTCGTTCCAAAGGACTTTTTCTATTGCCAAAAGCGTTGTACCACGATTGATAATGAACAGGTTTTGTGCATGCTCGTTTAGCTGGCACAAAAGGAGATGTTTTTGTTTGTTTACTAATTTGGTTATCTGTGATTGGCTAGGAAAAAAAAAAAAGTAAACTTTCTGTAATATTTTGTTGTCCTTAAAAACATTTCCAGGCTGTTTTTCCTTAACTGCATATATTGTGATTATTGCTAGGAGGAAGAGGTTCTGTATGGAAACGTAGCTGCATTTTTTTCCTCAGAATTTAGTTGGGAAAGCCTGGGGCAGCAAAATGAGCTCAAGGATCTGAACACCTTGTGCTGAATCCACTGCAAATGAATCAGAGAATGTTTCTTACAACGCGTATGGTTAGTGGGTGTCTCCTACTCCTCAGTCAGTAGCGTTTCCTTTCTGGGGAGCTTTCCACGTCAGTTACAGAAACCTTCATCCTGTGTTTGTAAATGAACACTGCAGAATTTCTGCTCACGTTAAGGCTGTATTTCCTCTAACCATTCTACAAATCAATGTTAAGAGAGGAATTCAGCTAGGAAGTCTCTGTGGTGTAACTAGATAAGTATTTCTTCATATGTGTCGTCAGTATGGGAATGGATTAGAAGCATTCCATTCTGAAGCAAGGTCTCTTTGGATTTAACTGGGCTAATCATAAAATCTGAAAAATGTTAACATTCACTATTAAATCACATACGGAGTTACGAATGCCACGTTTCATCCCTCAGGTTCGTCACAAAACCCCAGACTGGTAGAGGTGGCAGGGACCTTTGGAGGTCATCTGGTCCAGCCTTCCTGCTCCAGCAGGGCCATCCTACAGCAGGTTGTCCAGGGCCGTTGCCCAGGTGGCTTTTGAGTATCTCCAAAGGAGGAAGACTCGAAAACCTCTCTGGCAGCCTGTTCCAGTACTCAGTCACCCACACATTGAAGTGTTCCAGATGTTCTGAGGGACCCTCTCACGTTGCCACGTGTGCCCATTGCGTCTTTCCCCAGCACTGGGCACTACCCAGAACAGCCCGGCTCCGTTCTCTTTACGCTGTCCCTTTAGGTCCTTCCTGAGCCTTGCTTTCTGTAGATGGTCCCAGCTCTCTTAGCTCCTTGTAGGACAGATGCTCCAGTCCTTGAATCATTTTTGTGGCCCGTTGCTGGACTCTCTCCAGCAGCTCCGTGCACCTCTTGCCCTGGGGAACACGGAACTGGACGCAGCGCTCTAGGTGAGGCCTCACGAGTGCTGATGTGGGGGAAAAGGATCACCTTCCTCAGCCTGCTTGGCAATACTTTCTTTCCCTAATGTGGGCAAGAGTACAAGGGCCTTCTTTACAGGGAAGGCCCACGGCTGGCTCGTGTTCAAGCTGGCGTCCACCAGGCCCCCGAGCCATTTTCTGCCTGGCTGCTTTCCAGCTGGGTGGCCCCCAGCACGTCCTGGTGCCTGGGGTTGTTTCTCCCCAGGGGCAGGACTCGGCACGTCCCTTCGTTGAACTCGGGGAGGCTCCTAACCCAGCAGCACATTTCTCCAGCCCGTAGAGGTCCCTCTGCACGGCAGCACAACCCTCCGGCCTCTCAGCCACTCCTCCCGGTTTTGTCGTCTGCAGCCTTGCTGAGGGTACACTCTGCCCCATCATCCAGATCATTAATGACGACACTAAAACAGGACTGGACCCGGTGTTGACCCCTGGCATACAGCACTAGTCACCGGCCTCCAACCTGACTTTGTGCTGCCCTCTGGGCCTGACCATTCCTCTGGTTTTGTACCCACCTCGCTGCCATCCCACCCACACACCAGCAGCTTCTCTACGAAGATCTTACGGGGGAAATGTCAAAAGCCTTAAAAAGTCCAGGTGGACAATGTCCTCTGCTCTCCCCTCACCCTCGGGCTGGTCGTTTCACTGTAACAGGGCTAATCCTCTGCAGTCATTTCAGTCTCTTATGTGCATACGAGTTTATCACATAAGTGTACTACGATCTTTTGTGAATATTTAACTAAGATTTTGCTGACAAATCGTACAACGATTTCAGTAGCAAACTTTACCCTAAAAGGGCTGTCATTTTGTTATTCAGATTCACTTTCTACTGAGCATGCTTTCAAAGACTGTCTCTTAAAAAGCCTTTTTGCAAGGATTCAGACTGGGGGGGAAGGAGATCTGTGTGAAGACAGCTGGAAATGTAGGCCCCCGATGATTCTCTTCAGGTTTTGAAGTTCTGAAGGTAGCATACGCGGGGTGGTGGTGGTGAAGTCGCTGAAATTCAAGGCTCCTGTGCGTTGTGGGCCCGTTAGAACAGGTCCAGAGGGAGGCTGTGAGGATGTCCGGGGCTGGAGCAGCTCTCCTAGGAAGCCAGGCTGAGGGAGCTGGGATTGTTCAGCCTGCAGAAGAGCAAGCTCCAGGGAGACCTTAAGCAGCCTTCCAAAACCTAAAGGGGGCTACAGCAAGGGGGCTGGGGAGGGACTCTTTCTCAGGGAGTATAGCAATAGGACAAGGAATAATGGCTTTAACTCAGAGAAGGTAGATTAAGATAAAAGGATGAAGTTCTCTGCTCAGAAGGCGGTGAGGCCTAGGCCCAGGCTGCCCCGAGGAGCTGTGGCTGCCCCATCCCTGGCAGTGCCCAAGGCCAGGCTGGATGGGGCTGGGGGCAGCCTGGGCTGCTGGGGGGGTCCCTGCCATGGCAGGGGCTGGTTTTGATGATCCTTTAAGGTCCCTTCCAAGCCAAACCATTCTGGGATTCTCTGATTCTATATTTTTGGTGAATTTATTCAGTAACTAAAAGCCTTCAGTGGTGGATATTTGGTAATTTGAGGACCAGTCAATTACTCCTGCACTGGGTTTCCAGGAGTACCTTCAAGTCTTCAGGTATACGAAACTGACGAAATTCCTGTTATTTAGTAAGTGCCCTAAATTTTCAGTTCTCCTGGCTTTGCAACTGAATCATTTGGCGTTACTCGGTAGGATACCACCCCAGCTGGAGGAGGGGGAACCCACTCAGTTAACTTTACGTGCAGGGGTATGCCCACAGACTTCTCAGATGGCAAGTCGTGCTTTGGAGAATTTTTAGATACATAACTTCAGAGCAGTTCTGTTGTTGCTGAAACTATTGTCTTGAAGTCAAAATTACGCTGATGAAACATTGATGGGGATATGCCTTATTTTCCAGAACAGCATCACTCTTAGTTTTAAACACTCGTACTTTTGGAATGCTTCTGGAACACAATTCGTAAGAAGCATTCTGTCCATATAAGCTGTAGAAATCTTACCCAACTCTTCTGATTACGTTTGTGGTAAGTTTGAACTAGAAGAAATAGTTAAAATTAGATGGTGATGATCTGACGACTCCTTTTCAACAGTACTTGGAACTTTTCAGTTAAAGCTAATATAATTTATCTGTAAATTTCCTAAAACACTTACTGAAACACTATTCAGTTACTGATAACTGATATGCCTTGCAGCTACAGTTTGGTGGAAGTAATGATTCACGTTTTTTTTTTGTCTAAGTCCTTATCTTGCCTTATTGAATTACTGAATTAATTCAATGAGCTTTGGATCTTTCTAGGTGGCCAAAAAAAAAAAGTTTGTTATTTTTCGAAAGACAAGTTCTCAACCTTGCACCCTTAAACATCGTAGGGACAAAGCTGTATAAAACTTAAATGGTACATTAAAGACTGCACTAACAGTAGTGGCTTAAACCAGTGTCTTTAAGCTTCTCGACCGTTCAAGTGTTAAATCACTTGATGGATTTCGTACTTTTTCTAATGAAGAAGGAGCTCTCTGATTGTAAAGCATGCAGTATGCTTTTTAGAGGCATGGTTTCACACTCATTGATTTCCACAGTAAAGTAATTCTTCTTTCGCAACGTAGCTGGTCAGCAGGAGCAGATAAACTGCCTGAGATCTCCATGGAACGTCAACTTTTAGCAGTGTTCACAGGAACCAACCCGGTGTTCGAAGCTAGCACTCCTTTCGTGGTGGTCCAGTGAGTTGTGGAGTAATCGCGTTCTCCAGGCGTTTCACTGGAGGTCAGTCTTTACATCCCTGTAGCACCGACACGCATTTGTGGGGAGAGAACCTATAAATGGGACTGTAAATTGACATTCATGTATGTGCAATTTTTGATGAAGTACGTGTGTGTATTTCAGTATATATACAGCCACCGGGCATCGTTCAAACATGGTTAGTTCAGGGAAAAATGTAATCTCCCACAGAATTATTGGGGATAGGGGGAAAAGCACACTTGATACCCACATACGCATTTGTTTGCACTCTTTGACACTCAGTAAAGACAGCTTGCCCGCTACCAGAGTAAGAATGTAAAGATCTTTTTTTTTTTTGTGGGTTTTGTTGTTTTTAGTTTGGGTAACTCTGATGTGTAATATGTAATAGCTCCTG
Organism: Nettapus auritus; assembly: GCA_011076525.1. NCBI lineage: Eukaryota > Metazoa > Chordata > Aves > Anseriformes > Anatidae > Nettapus > Nettapus auritus. The sequence continues at coordinate 81,965,778 of CM021797.1, read as the reverse complement.
ATACCGTAAGTAACGGGTCTGTTGTTGTATGAAATACAAACCCTCAGCAAGAAGAAATAAACTTGCCATAGGAAGCTTTTTTTTTTTTTTTTTAAATAAAATTAAAAAAAAAAATCAAGTTTACAAGATTCTAAGAAGTAGGAGTAAAAGAAGGTTGACAACCATAATATTTTTGTCCTGCAGGAAAAAGAAACTGACAATTTCCTGACCTTAGTCGATGGTGCATTTTCTTACGCACTAAGTATCTTCATTTAAGTGTAAGGTTTTTAATACTAGAACAAATTGTGCATGTAAATATTTTGAAATACCTGAGATTTCATAGTATGAAGTGTAGCCTTTTAATACAATACAAAAAGTATCAGAACTGCTCTGAATATATTGTACTTGGAGCTGTACAGTAACTTACTATTTGTGGACAGTTTCTCTTGCTTGCGTAATAAATTAAACATTTAATAATTCAGTGAATTAAAATCTATTTTAATGTATTTATCCTACACTGAGCTTTGTTCTGTAACACTCCCCGCTTCTTGCATATTAACGTGAACCAAGAGAGAAAAAAAAGAGTGCTTTAGAGTGAAACCTGCACACACGCATCGCCCTCTGCTAGTTTCTTCACTTGAGCACATTTGTGGGAAGAAACAGCTGACTCCTGAAGCCGAGAAAGGAGGATATACGGTGGAGCTGGAATGATTAGCACAAACCTAAGTGTTGCTGAGCAATCCTGAGCCATTGCCCCTTGGGTAGAGCGCCTTCCCTTCACACCCTTGAAGGCAGCACCCCAAGAGCATTGCTGCTCTTGTGAATGTTTCTGAAGGCGTTGTGCAGCGGTGGAGGGCCACTGCGTGTTCCTGCCTCAGCATCACTTGTGGCGCTGACTGCCGCTTTGTGTACCACGTGCAGGAGGCACAGTGCCTTTGCTCAGTATGATCTGGATTTACAACCACGGACGGGTAAATCTAAGACACACGCAATTGCCGAGACCTAATTTGGCTAAAATACACGGTATTCAGAACAGAAACACGCCTCGGGGCAGAGTTCTTACAACGTTGTTCTGTGCTCAAGCTGGCTATCAGCAAAATTCTATTCCTGTTATTGTCAGAAGGGTTTCCCTTCCCTCCTTCAGCTGGAAATGATCCCTGTAGAGCCCCAAGAACAACGGAGAAGCTGGTAACCCTGGGCTACGCACAGCACAGCACACGGGAATGCTGCCGGCTCAGAGGGCTCTGCAGGTGCGTGCGTCAGCTCTGCTCTTCAATTCTGACACGGAATTCAGTCAGCCTGGTTATAATCAGCTGGTTGATATTTGAAAGCAAAGCTGAAGCTAGCTTGAGCCAACTTGTTCTCAGTTTAGCCGAACCATCGTGGCCCTTTCCGTGCTGTTCTCCAACACTGGCAACACGTCCTGTTCCATCTCACTAAGCGGTGCCTAGACCCACTGTGCCACAGCTCACCGGACCCCTCCCTTCACTCCTTACCTCTTATACATGAAAGATCTGTAACTTGTTAAACACAGAATTACGTCGTGCTGTAAATCCGACAGCACTTACAAAGCAAAGATTGTGCTTGAGCACAGTTCTGCTACGACGCCTTCACCACGGTCACTGAACCGTGCCGCGGAAGCGGAGACGGCAGCAGAGGTGCAGTTGTTTTTTGCTGCAGTAACGAACACCACCAATTAGCGGCAGGCTTACGTTAAACTCTGAGGTTCAACCCTTCAAATTCCGCAGCGCTGGAGAAGCATACAGTATCTTCCACAGGACAAACAGGATACACTTCTTTTTATTCCATCAAGGAGTGATTACAAAAAACAATACACTGGTAAAAATCAGATTCGGCCACTAACAAACATTCAATAAACATTTTATTTCAATGCAGATAACCAGAACATTCAGATATAGCAGTGTGCCAGGCTCTTTTTGACTGTGAAGCTACGGAGTATATTATGATTACAGTCATAACACGCTGATCAAAACCAGTATTTTAAGACAGTCTAGCGAACAAGAAAAGTAGTAGCTACTACAAGGTTTATGAAAAGAACAGCTTGGGAAAGTTCCTGAAAGCTTTCCTGCCCTCCCTCTTCCAAAAACTGACGGTGGCTTCGAATATACAGGTTAATGAAAAGAAGTCCCCAGGAGAACCAAACGCTTTTCGTTAGGACCCTCCCGGGGTTTACGATAACCATGCTTCTCCCCGCCTTTCCCTGAGGACCGCGGTCTCACACCTCTCAGCTTCCAGGTCTGTAAGACACACAGTACTGCACACTTACACACGTCTTCATCGGCACGTGCCTAGGGAAGTCCTTCAGTGCTCCTCCAAGTGCTGCATGCTCCCTACCTAGCTGCTTCTCACACGAACTTTGTCTTCTGGTACCGTCTGTGCTGTAACCACAGAGCCCACCAACGCGGGCGACAGCCCAGAAGTTTTATCTTCTCGGTGCTGCAGTACACCTCTGTCTTACAGGACTGTGAAGCGTACGCATCAAGGAGACGGAACTCCAATTTTCAGGTAAAAATACCTTCCTGTGATCAATTTACTCACAGCCCGGATGGAAAATGAAAGCAACCTGCAAGAGACAGGATGCCTCCAGTACAGAAAAGCTGTTCCTGACCTACCTCTACGACAGTGGGAAGCTTATCTATTTCACAAGCGTTACAAAAAGAGCCGTCTCCTTTCTGGCCCCACAGCTGTCAAACAACAGAAAAAGCAGTAATGCAAAAAAAAAAAAGCACAGAACAAGCTCCACACGTACACGTAGAAGAATTTTAACAAGGAAGGACACTTTAAAGCTTCGGTATGGTTTGTTTCATTCCTTCCACTTCTCCCTTTCCACATGAAGGCGTGCACACATGCACACACACACGCACACACACAAATCCCACTCTGAACTTGAGCCAGCTGACAGCGGAGTCAACATTCAGTAACTACTTTTATGCTGCTGAATGAAATGCTCTGTGAAAGCCAAGCCGCTGGCAGAAACGTTTGCGTAGGCTTTGTTTAAGCACAAAATTCAAAAACTTAGTTATCCCCATCTGCATTTGTTCATTTAGCTTTGAACAATAACGAGTACTTCGGACCCTAAAACATTTGAAAATGTAGTTCTTAAACGAAGATTCTGAAGTTTATCAAGCAAGGGAGTTAATTTTCATCAGCCCCTTCTTGACTTGTTCAGCAACGTGCACAGTGGAGCGCATTCAGACACGGAGTGTTGAAAACTGTTGGGAGTTGATATGGAATAAGCCGCTGGAGACAGGTTTTGGTTTTGGTTTGCTTCTCTACATACCCCTTGCATTTCTCTAGTAGTTTCCTTACGGGTAAATTCACCTGATGGCAAATAAATACTTTAAAAAGCTAGTCATAATTGCACCACGGTTTAGATGCATCACCATTTACTCCATAGATAGCGAAGGCCAAGACGAATTACCTTTCACGCTACGCAGGAACTGTTCCCAGGGATTAAGTGACATCAAACGTGCCGACACCCAAATGAACAGAAGGGCTGAAGGAAGGTTTGAGTGGTTTTCATAACAGCTTGAGCAAGAATTCGTAAGTTGCATTGATTATCCCCCAGGACAGGACAGAGCGATGGTAATTCAGATGAGCTCCTCTGAAAAGGTTGATCAATTTTCTATCGCGTTCCAGCCAGATCTTCACAAAAACTGTTGAGAAGGACTGAAATTCACCGCCAATTTGCGCTTGCATGCGAGCTTTCACGACATTCACCGGAAAAAACAAGAATCCCAGCATGGCACCCAGCAGCCCTCCGCAAATGAAGTCATTGACCAAGTGAGTGCTGTAAGAAGTTGCTTCAGGCAGACACTGTTTAATAGGGCCTCTCAGACCAAAGAAGAGTACGTTACTCGGTCCGTTCCGGAGCAGAATGGGCACCAATCCCCGGTAATATTCTCTCATCCCGTACGCTTTCAGTACCTTGAAAGCCTGGTACGTGTTTGTAAATTTGTCGTGGTGTTTGTAGTCCTGAAGCAAAGTCTGCACGCGCTCGAAAGGCGTGAGAACAGCCTCCGTAGTCCCCGCGAGCACCGCCGCCATGCTGCGCGTCAGGAGCTCGGGAGCGGTTGTGTGGCTGTGGAGCAAGGATGAGAAATCTTCGTACAAGCCGAACATCAGGGCCAGCGTCGTCGTTTTCTGCATCAGCGGGGGGAGGATGCCACGGTAGAGATTCCTCATCCCGTCCTTCTGCAGCTGGTGCACTGCATCCTTCGTTTTCAGGCCATACAGCTGCTGTCGAAAGAGGACCTTCTGGATGGGAAAGGTAACTGCTATATTGGTGAAGGCTGCACAGTAGCCACATAGGTAATGTTTACCCGAGGTATCTGTAACGTCACTGCTGAGCTCTTCCTTTGGATCTGCTGGGGCGAAACCTTCTGAATCCATCATACTTTCCTTACTGTTGTACATCTCAGTCCTCTTTTCCTGCGTCAGAAAGAGAAGACAGAACGTGAGCAGAGCTGCAGGTGACCCACCTTCTTTTCACACTAGTGGTTTACTCAAACAACGCTCCAGAAAAAAGCCCTTAAAATTTGAAGAAGCGGTAAATGCAGATCCTTCGGATGCTGTGCTGTGTTCTACACACGTCTCACAGGCCTCAACAAACACAGTTTTTCCTCCCTGTAAATTTTCTAACTAAAACAGAAACAAATTGGGAAGCAATCTGAGATATGAACCCTTCATGCACTCAGCACGGGCAACAAGCAAGAGGTGCTGGAACCTGCTGTGCAGTGGGAAAACGACGACGCCGTTGCCATCGCTGTGGATGTTGTCTGCCTACACCTGAGTGAAGCTTTGGACGCTCATCCCCGGCATTGATCTGCACAAAGTGGCTGCTCACAGCCTGGACGGACGTAAGCTCTGCTGGGGAAAAAAACAGAGTGGTGGGAGAGCTGAAAGGGACCCGGGGTGTTGGCTGACGGAGCTCTAACAAGGAGCCAGCAGGACCAGGGAGGTGTTTGTCGCCCCGTGCTCCGCCCCGGTGAGGCTGCTCCTTGAACGCCGGGTTCGGTTTGGGTCTGCCCCCCTCTGCAAGAGGGGCTGAAGGTGCCCAGAGGAGGGCAACGAGGCTGCTGAAGGCTCTGGAGAACAAGGCTGGCGAGGAGCAGCTGAGGGAGCTGCAGGTGTTCGGCTTGGAGAAAAGAAAGCTCAGGGGAGACACTGTCGTACTTTATAATTACCTTAAAGGAGGTTGTAATGAGGTGGGGATCTGGCTCTTCGCCCGAGCACCAAGCAGTAAGACGAGGGGAAGTGATCTCAACTTCTGCCAGGGGAGTTTTAGGTCGGACATTAGGAGAAATTTCTTTCATGGAAGGGTAGTGCAGCATTGGAACAGGCTGCCCAGGGAAGTTTTCGAGTCACATCCCTGGCGATCTTCAAGAAACGTGCAGATGTAGAACTTACTAGCGTGGGTTGGTGGTAGACTTGGCCGTACTAGGTTAAAGACTGGGCTAGATGGTCTTAGAGGTCTTCCAACCTGAACGATGCTATGCACTAAAGCAGCCACACCTGCACCTCAACCGGCCTCCGTCACCCCTGTGCTGGAAGGGGAGCCGCGGGAGATGCGGATTCCCTACTGCAGCGTGGAAAAGCATCACTGAAACCAGCATCGTTATAAAAATATAACTTAAAAGTCCTTTCACAGCTAGCTGGTTACAGCGATGGCAGCTGTGTGTGCCCAAGACTTCAATTTCCCCCTCCAAAGACACCAGTGAGAGAGATGTGAGAGGCCTGGGCCAGCTGCACGCCGTGCTGCGGGGCTCGGGGCTGCGGGTGCCACTTCCACCCCGTCCAGGCCTCCTGGAGAGGTTCCAACGCGGTTACCTGCCCGCTGCGAGGGCAAGAAGAAACGCGTTCGGTACCTGTCGCCCATTTTCCACAGGGAAATAAAACCATTTACATCGAGGAGGGCCTAAATGCCATTTTAAATTGATTTTTAACCGCAGAAGACCTCCCAGGTGGCGCAGCCCAACCGTGCCCCAGGCCCACCGCGTCCCCCCCGCCAAACCGCGTCCCTCGGCGCCGGGCACGCCTCAAACAGCCGCGGGGACGGCGGCTCCGACACCCCCCCGGGCAGCCCGGCCACGGCCCCACGGGGAACCCGCCGTGACCCCACCCGAGACCCCTTCCTCGCGGCCTCCCCGCGGCCTCCTCTCGCCCGGCCCAAGCGCCCTCAGCCGTA
>CM021797.1:81920938-81959191 GCA_011076525.1 Nettapus auritus | reverse complement strand
CCAAGGTCAGTGAAGAAGGAGGGGGAGAGGTGCTCCAGGCGCCGGAGCAGAAGTCCCCTGCGGCCTGTGGTGAGGACCATGGTGAAGCAGGATGTCCCCCTGCAGCCCATGGAGTACCACGGTGGAGCCCATGGAGGAGACCACGGTGGAGCAGGTGGACCTGCCCCGACGGAGACTGCGGCCTGTGGAAGACCCCTGCCGGAGCAGATTCCGGGCCGGACCTGCAGCCCGTGGAGAGGAGACCACGCAGGAGCAGGTGACCCGGCAGGAGCTGCTGCCCGTGGGGGACCCAGGTTGGAGCAGTTTGCTCCCGGGGGATGGACCCCGTGGTACGGACCCATATCTGGAGCAGTTCTTGAAGAGCTGCTGCCTGTGGGCAGCCCACGCCGGGTCAGTTCGGCAAGGACTGCATCCCGTGGGTGGGACCCCACAGCACAGGGGACGAGAGGGACCGAGAAGAAGTGCTATCGATCACTGTGCCCTCACTGTGCAGCCTCCACTCTGCATCAGCTCCGCAGGAAGCCACAGGATGTCTCCGAACCACAACAGAGCCTTTCCCAATGCCGTAGCGCTGCCAGGTCCCCTCAGTGCATTGCAGCCTTCCGATGATCATTCCTGTTCCACAACGTGCTGTCTCAGATTTAACACTGCTGGGGTGGAGAGGAAGGGTGTGAGACTGCCTACTGTTCCCGATCACATCGAGAATGACAAACAAGTTGCTGGCGTTTTAATCAGAACTGAACACACGCTGATTGGAAAAGTTCTCATTGATACACGGTAGCATGTTCTCAACATAACATTGATTCACCAATGTTGCGCGTGCCCTGATTTATTTTAATAACCTACAGGAAAACAAGGTTTGAAAGTTAAAAGCTGTTAATGAGTATCAAGGTCCACGTGATCACAAAATCTGTTGTGTTACATTTATAGAGTGAACCTGAAATCTTTATTGAACTTTTGTTTGTTTGTTTGTTTTTGAGGAACTGTGTTATGGTACAAGGAGGTTTTTTTATTCTTTCAGTCAAGAGAAAACCACACTTAAAGTCAAAAAGTGCTTTCTGCTGGCTTTGCTAACTGTGGTGATTGTTTGTATGCATGACTCACTGAAGGAATAAATAGCTTTTCAGCCAAAATATTCAAGGGGAATATATCTTAATTCACACAAATATTTAAAAATATACTATTTGTGCTAGTTTTTTTTTTTTATTTTTTTTTTCTTCTGTCTCTTTATGGGAGGCGAGACTAAGCAATTCAGTTGCAAAAGAAGCGCTGTAGACTGACCATAACCCCCATTCCCCCGTTCCCCTGCGTTGCTCGGGGGGAGGAGGTGGAAGAGAGTGCATGGGGGGGAAGGTGCTTTTGTTTTCTTTCCTTTGTTTCTCACTTCTCTAGCTTGTTAGTAATAGGCAATAAATCTTACTACCTCCCTATGCTGAGTCTGTTTTGCCCGTCACAATAATTACTGTGCGATCTCCCTGTCCTTATCTCAACCCTTGAGCCCCTTTCATTGTATTTTCTCCCCATTCCTCTTTGAGGAGGGGGAGTGAGAGCGGTTGTGGTGCAGCTCGGCCGCCCACCTGAGTAAAACCACCACAGTGCCCCATGCGGGTGCACTCAGTCCCACCGTTCATGTCAGCAACCAAGATGTTAAACAGCGCCGGTCCCCACAGTGAGCCCTCAGGAACACCACTCCTCACTGGCCTCCCTGAGACATTGAGCCATTGACCATAACTCTTTCAGTGTGACCATCCAGCCAGTTCCTTACCACCGAGTGGTCCATCCATCAAACCCACGTCTCCCTACCTTACAGACAAGGATATTGTGCAGGACAGTGCCAAATGCTTTGCACAAGTGCAGATAGACGATATCAGTTGCTCTTCCTCTGTGCACCAATGCTGTAACCCCACTGTAGAAGGCCACCAGGTTTGTCAGTCAAGGCAAACCTTTAGTGAGGCCACGCTGGCTGTCACCACTCACCTCTTTATTTTCCATGTGCCTTAGGGTAGTGTCCAGGAGGATCTGCTCCACGATCTGGCTGAGCACAGAGCTGAGGCCTGTACTTCCCACCGGGTTTCGCTCATGACAGCATTGTCGTAGCTCTGGGACGGGGCCAAGGCCTCGAGCTCCTCTTGCTTGTTTCTCATGCTGTGTGCACTTCTGGAGAAATGTTTCAGGTGTTCTTCGTTGAACCCAGCCCCTCGCTGGGCAGACTGAAGGGTCTTGCTAGCACATAGTCCCTCAGTTTTTGGTGCGCAGTCCGCAGCTTATCGCTGGCAGGCCTGGCTTTGTCCCTTTCCGCCTGGGTTTAAAGCGCTGTCAATCAGCCCCGCTCACTCCAGGGCTAAAATCCTTTTTCCTGAAGAGAACTTTAGCTAAAATATTCTGTGCTTCAACATCCCAAGGTTAGTGGCTTTCCTTGTTTTCTTTTACTGTGCAGAGTGCTTGCAGATCTCCCTCAGGTAGCGATCTCTTCTGTCTTTAGCATGGACATAGCAGATAATCACAGATTACGAGTGCTGAGATACTGGAATTTCAAAAATGATAGGGTTTCTTTATTTATAGCTTTCTTCCAGTCATACTGTGGGGAATGGAATTCATACCTGAAGAAACAGTAAAGCCTGCAGTGCAAAGTGATCATTTTTAGGGGACACCTGATGACTGAAATCTAAGTAGCACCAAACGCAAACACTTCCTAAACAACAAAAAGATGAGTTATTGCACTAAAATGAACTGCACTGAAATATACTTTAAAAAATGCATTTAATTGAAGTATTTTAGGAGAAAAAAAAAAAAAAAGGCTCTATGAATAATGTGATATAACATCCAGTTCCTTTTCACATATTTCTCACACGTCCGGTCTTACCAGAAGTAAAATGCTATCCTTGCCCAGGTAATGCTATTTAATGTTTGTTGGAAAAGGCCAGTACCTCTGACCATTCAGGATTTTCTAATGACTTTCCTAAGAGACTGATGATAATTCTTACTCTCACTGTAAGAGCCAAATGCTGCATGAATTTCAATGGCAGCGTGTCAGTCCTTATATGCAGACAGGATAAATTTTGAACAGTAACTCCAAATTCAGAGGTTACGCTGCCGGTTGCACCGTGTGATTCTTTGCACTGCCAGTTCCATACTCTTAGCACCTTAGATGAAACACAAACTATCATTTCAGATATGAGTACTTTGCAGACTTTCCTCTAAAGAAAGGCAATTTCTAAACAAAACACATTTCAAACAAAAATTCAAATGTTATTAAAAAACCTCATTGTGCTACCCCTGTATTTTCCATGGTGAAGAACTTTTGATGCCTCTTATAATTGGGCATCACACAGAGGGTCTTTTAGGAAAAAGATACAGGACTTCTGGCATTCCCAGTATTGTGCAGCAGAAATTAGCTGTTTATCACTAATTTGCTAATAGGAAATGCTAAGCAGCAGCTCTCGTTATCACTGGTGGTCGTGAGCTGTGGTAATGCTTGAGAAACCCTGAAGTGAACAGGATCTCCTGCGCTGAGGTGCTACACAAACCTGTAACACAGGGGGCTGGGACCCTATGGCTGCGTAGCCCAAGAAACCTCTCACTGCAGACCTGCTCAGGTGCCTATCGCGTTGGTGGAAAAACTACTTAGGGGTTATCAAATCCCATGCCCCCAGAACTGGGCAGTGTCCAGGCACCGACTGCAGAGTGTGATTGTGGAGGACACTGGCTTCCTTAGGCATGAGGCTTATTCTTTGAGTCCATGCAGCCCAGTTTCCCTCCATTAGAACTCTCCTTCCTGAAAATTCACCCCGTGAGTGACCAGAGGGAGTGACCTGGAAGCTTCACAGCATCTGGATGCAGGTGCTGTATACAAGGAAAGCATAACCCTAACAAGCAATGGAAACAGCAAAAGCTGCATGCAGAACCACTCTTCTGCTCTCTTCATGACTTTGAGAGCTATTGCGTTAGGGATCTCTCCCACGTTTTAGGAACATGTTCTCTTTTTAAAGTCTGTTTTGCAGAGAGGCTGCTGCTGTAGTTGCCACCCTGTGTGTAAGTAGAGGCTGCAGCTTTCAACCCTACTCCAGCCAGGGATGGGTTTGCCACTTCACTCTGTGGGTATTTCTTCTTCCCTCTGGACAGCCCTAATCCTCCCCCGATGTTGTGCTTAGGTTTCTGGATTTCTATCCTCAATAAGAGCTTTCTCTTTCTTGCCTTGGCCTAGTGTTCAGTGCATTTTTCCTTTGGCCTACAGAAATAACATTTTTTAATTAACCTCCATTTCTTCTGTTTCAGCCACGAGGGTTCCTTTTCTTCAGTCTTGTTGCCCATACACAATGTGGGGGAAAGATGCTTCTCCTTCCATATAGCCATTGTTATGACTATATTCATTATTCTGCACAAGATGAGTCATCCTCTCCTCAATACCACATAGAAAAATAATTCCCAAATTTTTCTTTCTCCTTCCCTTTGTACTTTCCCTTTCCCTTTCCCCTTTCCCCTTTCACTTTTAAAGGCAGCATAATTAAGGATCGAGGTATAAGGCTGGGGGCTGCAAGAGAGCATTCGTCAGCAATGTTGCCCTTCTACATTCAACAGAGAAAGCAGCGGATGGGAGCAGATTTGCATCTGCCGTGTACAAAATGCTTCGCAGAGGGGCATTCCAAAAGGCCATAGGGATATTCCATAACATAGGGCATCGTGCTGAACTATTACTATGACCTGCTTGGCCAGGGTGCTATGAAGGCTGCTGCTTGGGGATGGGATGAGCATCTGTGAGCAGCTGGTTGCACTTTGCCTCGCTTACCTTCCATATTATTTTATTCCTGTTCTTCTTATGAACATGAATGTGATTTTCCCTTTATTATTATTATTATTTAATATTTTTTAAAGTGATTTATCTATTTAACTGCCCCCAATCAATTGGGAGGGAAAAATGGTAAAAGTATGGTGAAAAGTATTCTGGGAGCTCTTAATATCACCTGAAGGACAATGCAGTCATTGATCATAGCCAACATGGGTTCACAAGGGGAAAGTGCTGCTTAACAAACTTGATTTCCTTTTATGAAGCAGTCAACCACCTAGTTGGCCAAGGGAAGCCAGCTGATGGCACCTGCTTGGATTTCAGCAAAGCTTCCATACTGTTTCTCACTGTCTCCTTCTGGACAAATTGAGCAGCACGCAGCTAGAGCAATGCATAATGTGATGGGTGAACAAGAGGCTGACGGGATGAGCTCCAAGGGTTATGGTAGATGGGGTTGCATCAGGCTGGTGGCCAGTCACTAGGCGGCTTCCTCAGGCCTCCATTTTAGGGCTAGTTCTCTTCAACGTTGTCCTAACTGACTTGTGTGTAGGACTTGAGGGCATCTTGAGTCCATTTCCGCATGAGGCTATGTTGGGAGGAGCGGCTGACTCCATCGAGGGGAGGAAGGCCTCGCAGAGAGATCTTGACAAGTCAGAGATTGGCAATCCTCACCAATATGAGGTTTAGCAAGAGCGAGTGAGGGATTCCACACCTGGCAAGGGACAACCCTGCATGTGCGGAGAGGGGTCTGGGGGTTTTGGTGGATGGCAAGTTGAACGTGAGCCAACCGTGGGCCCTGGCAGCCAGGAGGGCCAACCGCATCCTGGGGTGCCTCCAGCACGGCATCGCGAGCCGGTCGGGGGGCTGTGCTCTGCTCTGTGCTCTTTCAGCATCACCTCGAGTCCCGTGTGCACTTCTGGGCACTGCACCATCAGAAGGACATCAAACTATTAGAGAGAGACCATCCAAAGGAGGGCTTCAAAGTGGTGAAAGGTCTGGAGGGCAGGACAGATGAGGAGCGGCTGAGGTCCCTGTGTTTGTTCACCCTGCAGGAGACTGAGGAGAGGCCTCCTGGCAGCCTGCAGCTCCTCAGGAGGGGAGCGGAGGGGCCGGCGCGACAAAAGTTGAGGGAATGGCGTGGAGCTGGGGCAGGGGAGGGTCTGCCTGGGGGTGAGGAAAAGGTTCTTCACTGACACAGGGCCTGGACACTGAAACAGGCCTCCCAGGGAAGTGTTCAGGGCAGCAAGCCCAATAAATGTAATAAGTAAATAAGTAAATAAATAAAATACTTCTCAATTCTTCCCACTTTTATTTCTCTCATCTTTTAGGCTCTGCTTTGTCTGCTGAGCAGACAAAGGCCTAATGTGAAGAATCTAGAATAACTGTGGGGCCACCATGTCAGCATGGCTGCATGTGGTCACATCCTTGACCAAGCTTTGTCCTGAGCACAGCCTCTCACCCCGTGGTGAGCTCCCATGAGACAGCACGAGCTTGTCCCCACAGCCAACAGCTCATTGTGACTGCAGTGGTGGGTGTCCCTAACAATGCTTGTTAATATGCCCTGTATGTACAGTTTTACTTGACCAACGTAGGGTTGTTTTTGAGTCAGAAAGGCCCGTTCCTGTTGTGTCTTGAAACTTTGGAAACTCTGTTTGGAAGTTCAGTTGGTGTTTTGGCCTGGCCAGGGGGAGGTACGAGGGCACCTGCCGGGGCTCTGGCAAGACAGGGCCCAGGCCTGGGTGGCTGCTGGGAAGCACCACCATGGAGCAGAAGACAAAAGGCGAGGGCAGGGAGCAGGCAGCAGCTTGGTGGCAGAGCCAGTGGGCATGCAGAGGCACGGTGCTGGCGCTGGCCAGGGCCCTGCTGGGCTGAGCGCTGCGGGCCTGGCCAACGCAGCGGGTTGTGACTTCAGCCAGCGATGGGCTGTTGTCAGGGAGTTGTTCGGGGCCGCCTGGTGGGACCAGGACGTGCTGGAGGCCATCGTCATCTCTTGGCTGTGCCGCTGCGGGCTAGATCAGCAGGCCTTGCTGCAGGATCTGCAGCCGTTCCTGCAGGGCCACACGGGGAGCTTTGTGCAGCAGCTCATTGACGACACGGTGGAGATGTGCAGCGATGAGTTCCTCGAGGAACTGTGGTTCCTGGAACCCCTTCCCGCCCGCCAGCAGCAGAACAGCCCTGAGGAGGACCTCGAGGGCTGCCAAGACACCTGGGAGCCAGAAGACAGCCCTGCAGCCACCCCAGCCCTGCAGCCTCCCCCTGGGACACTCCTGTCAGCACCCTGCTCTCCTCCAGCAGCCCGGAGGCTTCTGACGTCGAGGAGCTCCCCAGCACCTCCAGTGCTGCCCTGCGTGCGGGTCCTGGCCACCACCTGCCTACTACAGCCATGCCCGGGGAGCAGGAGGAGCCTTTCACAGAGCCGGGACAGGCGGCAGCACAAGATGCCGCAATGCAGGGCTGCAGCCATGGGCCCTCTCCTCCTGGCCCCGGCGCCCCCCGAAGAGGAGGGCTGACAGCAACCCGGACTCTCCCCAGCCCTGCCAGAGGCCCCGGTGCCTTTAGCAAGGCACATTTTTTTGTCGAAAAAATAAAATTTGTGACCCTGCCACAGACAGTATCTTGGTCTTCTTCACAGAATCCCAGAAGCATACCATCCTAGAAATGTAGAGTGGCTCAGGTTGGAAGGGATCTTAAAGATCCTCTAGTTCCATTCCCCCTGCCGTGGCCAGGGATGCCACCCCTACATCTGGTTGCCCATGGCCTCACCCAACCTGGCCTTGAGCACCTGCACGCTGGGGCATCCACAACCTCTCTGGGCAACCTGGTCCAGTGCCTCGCCACCCTCCGAGTGAAGAATTGCCTCCTAACCTCTAAATCTCCCCTCTCTTTGTGGAAAACCATCCCCTTCACGATCTTGCTGGGCACAGAGCTGAGGCCTGTAGTTCCCTGGGTTTTCCTTTTTCCCCTTTTAGAAATGGCGAGACCACCGAGGGCTTCCAGTCAGTGGGAACTTCCCTGGACTGCCACGATTTCTCAAATATGGGGGACAGTGCCTTCGCAAGTCTGTCTGCCCGTTCCCTCAGGACCCACAGATGCATCTCCCCAGGGCCCCTGGACTTGTGCACCTTCATGTTCCTTAGCTGCTCTTGAACCCGATCTTCTCCTACAGGGGGTGGTTTTTCATTCTCCCACTCCTTGCCTTTGCCTTCTGCAACTTGGGCTGTGTGGCTGGAGCTCTTGCCAGTGAAGACTGAGGCAAAAATAGTCTTGGAGTAGCTCAGCTTTCTCCAGATCACGGGTAACCAGCTCTCCTGTTCCCTTCAGCAGAGGGACCACTCTTCCCTTGTCTTCCTTTTGCCTGTGATGTACTAGAGGAGCCTTTCTTGCCCTTGATGTCCTTTTCCAGACTTGATTCCATCAGGGCTTTGGCTTTCCCCTCCTTATCCCTGGCTGCTCGCACAGTGTGTGTGTGTATCCCTCCCAGGCTACCTGTCCTTGCTTCCACCCTCTGTAGGCCTCCTTTTTCTGCCTGACTTTGGCCAGGAGCTCCTTGTTCCTCCTTGGAGGCCTCCTGGCATTTTTTGCCTGACTTGCTCTGTGCTGGGATGCGTCGCTCCTGAGTGTGGAGGAGGAGATCCCTGCATCTCAGAGAGCTTTGTCTGTCCTGCAGGGCCTGTCCCAGGTCACTCTACTGAGCACATCCCAGAGGAGGACACAGTCCTCCTTGTGCTGGGCCCCAGAGCTGAGCACAGGCTCCAGGTGGGGTCTGACGAGAGCAGAGGGGAACAATCCCCTCTCTGGCCCTGCTGCCCACGCTGCTGTTGGAGCAGCCCAGGCTACGGGTGGCTTTCTGGGCTGCAGGCTCACATTGCTGGCTCCTGGTGAGGTTCTCGTCCACCAACACCCCCAAGCTTTTCTCAGGGCTGCTGCCTATCTACTCATTGCCCAGCCTGTATTTGTGCTTTTCCCTTGTCTTTTCCCTTCCCTTTCCCATTCCTGTTCCCATTCCCTTCCCCTATGAAATACATATAACTTGTGTGTGTGTACAGACATGGACTTATATCTCCGTATATGACTTAAATTTATACGTATGTAGACACACACTTAAATCTGTACTTCAGAGGTCTCCAAAGTCTGTTCCATAAGGGTATTTGTTTATAATCTCTCACAGGACTGATCTCTACCATTTGTGTCCACTATTTCTGCTTCCAGGACAAAGATGACCACGAACTGTGTTATAAATTCCGAGTCAATTTAGCTTTATTAAGGTTTATTTATGGGGTTAATAAAAGGCAAGTAAACAGCGCTGGGTGCGTGGGGAGTCTGGGCTCCTCCAACACGCACACGTGTTACTTCAGGCGGCTGGTTTTTATGCTCCTAGCCTAATACATATTCATCACTACTTCTAGAAAAGGCAGAGTTATTATAATTAATCCCCGGAATCCCAACCCTCCCACTAGCGCATGTGGATCAGTCTCCAGTGGTCGCTCTGGGGGTCACTCTTGCTGAAGGCTCATAGTCTTCCTCCCAGGCTTTGTCCTTCACTGTAATCTCTTGGCGGGGTATCAGAGTTCAATGTTTATCCTTCAGACCCTCTGTTGACACTAATTGCTGGACCATTCCTTACGAACTGTGACCTCTCCATCTTAACATATCACAGAATCACAGAATAGTCTAGGTTGGACGAGACCTCCAGGATCACCGAGTCCAACCTCTGACCTAGCACTAACAAGTCCTCCACTAAACCGTATCCCTAAGCTCTACATCTAAACGTCTTTTCAAGACCTCCAGGGATGGTGACTCGACCACTTCCCTGGGCAGCCTAGTCGGGTGTCTTCTTGGAACAGATTCCTTCCTTTGATTCCTCTGTGGGATCAAAGACATCTTTCTAGGTGAAAGCAACTCCTTTTCATTTCATTTACGTGTGTTTTGGTGTGTCACATCTCTTCATCCTTTCTGTAGCTGCAGAAGGAAGTCCCGAAGGTGAAGCACTTCAGCCTGATAACACACACTTGCACCAAGTGGCTCTGCCCAACACTGTGCTTCTTTTCTTACGCAGATCAGCTCATGCACTCCTTCCAAGTGCCTCTTTCCTCTCTACAACCTTTTTCTGCAGGGCCCGTCCCAGGTCACTCTCCTGAGCACGTCCCAGAGGAGCACAACCCCCCCCCACACACCCCCCCACCCCGAGGAGCAGCGCGACCTTCCCAACATGGCCGCCCCGCGGCGCCACGCGCGGCCGCCACCCTCCTCCCGTCGTGCACCGCGGCGGCGCCGCTGATTGGCCGCGGCTCGGCGGCGGGAGGAAGTTCGAACGGCAACGGCCGCGCCGGGCGCCGCGGCGGAGCGGTGAGGGCGGGCGGCGGGGCCGTGAGGAGGGGGCTCCGCGGGTCCCCTCCAGCCCCGTCACCCTGCGGTGCCCTCGGTGTTGTGCTGGGCGGACACAGGCGCCGGTGCTGCTGCGAGCGCCCCTCGGCCTCGCGGAGCAGGAGAGCTCAAAGGCGGGTCGCGCTTTCTCGTTGCAGGGGCTGGGAGAAGCGGAGCCCTCGGTGGTCTCGCCATGTCTGCCAGCGGCTGTGAGGAAATTCTCAAGTACTACGAGTTACGAGAAACGATTGGAACGGGTAGGGATAATCTGTGAGCAGAAACACGCCTGCTTTCTGTCTGACCGCTCTGGTACTTACCTGAGTACACATTAACTGCTGTTACAAAGCATGTCAGCTTCCAAGCCCTTTTCCAAGTGCTTTTAGAACAGAATTCTGAAGCTAGCTGGCAGCTTACACCTCTAATCACCTCTTCCTCCAATGAGGACATCGCACGCCGAGATTAAAAGGATGGAAGCACATCACCACGCTGAGCTTTAAACGCCTGTGTTTTCCATTTTAGGTGGGTTTGCAAAGGTAAAGCTTGGGCGGCATCTTCTTACCGGGGAGAAAGTGGCGATAAAAATCATGGACAAACTTGCTCTAGGGGTAAGTCGAAAGCATTTAATGCTTGATAGCGTCACCAGTTTCTTGTGCAGCTCTCCAGAGCAAAGGGGTGTGGTGCATAGAGGTGCTCCTAGTCCTGCTGCCTTCCAAAGCACACTGTGGAGTTGAAGGAATTCTAACAGTGCCGGAAACCTCGTGCCTTCTTGTGAAGTGGGCAACACTCACTCGCTGTAAAATGGAGGAAGCTGAAAATTCCTGCAACGATTCAAACAAACTGCTGATGAAAATACTGGATATTTTACATCTTCAGGTTTTGCTGGTCAGAGTTATGTGGGGGGAATGGAAGAGCTGTAGATGAGCTGGTGCTGAGTCGTATACTGTCATAAACGTGCTGTGAAATTGTAACTTCCACAATAGTCTGCTGCTTACTGTTGTGTCAAAGTAGTCACCGATTTCATACCTTACTTTCATGGTCTCTTAGGATGACTTGCCTCGTGTTAAAACAGAAATTGATGCCATGAAGAATTTGCATCACCAACATATTTGCCGGTTGTATCACGTAATAGAGACATCCAAGAAAATATTCATGGTCTTAGAGGTAAGAAATAGTGTTTCTGCCATGCTTGGGGTTACGGTACACGATCTGTCTGCTTCAGCAGTATACAAAAATATAACAGTAAAGCTGAAATGAGGCATTTCTTGAGAGGTTATCTAATCAATGAGTTTGTTCAAGATTCGGTACTTTAAACATTAAGCTGAAAATACATATGCTGTCTTCTCGTAAAAGCCACTCTCTGGTGTTCCCTATAAACGAAATAAGTTTAATTCCGACCTTGCATTTCAGTTATTTTAACATAACACCAGCAAGGTCTGTGAGACACCAGAACTCCCAAGTGATTGTCATCTCCTGGGTGATTTGCAGCACCCGTGACAGGAGCGCGCTGTGTTGGGTACAAAATTTGGGGCCAGGGGCAGACTTCTCGGCTTGTGTGGTTTGCTGCAGTGGTGACCCACGGCAAACTTCTGGGTACGGATAAAGCAAAGGGAAGAGCAGAGTGTCCTATAGCTGCTGTCTGGTGCTTTCTGTGCTCTCATTGCTACTTAGGTTTCGTGGATATGTTCTAAACAAATCCTCATTTGTTCTTTACCTTCCTTATTGCAGTATTGTCCTGGAGGAGAGCTGTTTGACTACATTATTTCTAAGGACCGTCTTTCAGAAGAGGAAGCTCGTGTGTTTTTTCGGCAGATTGTTTCAGCAATTGCTTATGTTCACAGTCAGGGGTATGCCCACAGGGACCTCAAACCAGTAAGCCTGAATAGTAGTCACATTTTTGTAAATAATAACAAATGATCTGACATCTTGTGGAAGTGTTTCTGCTTGCTGCTATGTGCCCCAGCTGAGCTGGATGAGGCTGACCCTGAAGAAGGATTTTCCTCTGAAGTAGAACAGCAGTACTGAGAGTATTGTGTTCAGCTCTGAGGCCTCCAGCACAAGAAGGACGCAGAAGTATTACAACAAGTCCAGAGGAGGCCACAGAGATGATGAAGGGCTGGAGCAGCTCTCCTATGAATTCAGGCTGAGGGAGTTGGAGTTGTTCAGCCTGGAGAAGAGAAGGCTCCGGGGAGACCTTGTAACAACTTTCCAATACCTAAAGGGGGCTACAGGAAGGCTGGGGACGTAGGGACAGGACAAGGAGTAGTGGTTTTAAACTAGGTGTAGATTTAGATTGGGTATAAGGAAGAAATTCTTTACTCTGAGGAGTGTGACGCGCTGGAAGAGGTTGCCCAGAGAGGCTGTGGATTAAGGCCAGGCTGGATGGGGCTTTGGGCAGCCTGGTCTAGGGGGAGGTGTCCCTGCATGTGGCAGGGGGAGTGGAATGAGAGGATCTTAAGGTCTCTTCCAACCCAAACCGTTCTGTGATCGTGCTCTGAATGGGAGTGGAGCAGAGACACGGAACTCATTTGGATGTTGGTTGGGGATTTCTGTTAGGCTCTTTTTTCCGGTAGGCACCTGGAGAGAGCCTTGATGGTGTCAGTCTGTTGTGCAAGCTGCTATGGTTCTGTGTCTGAAGGAACAGAGTCTGATAGCTGAAAGGATACATATAGAGAGGGTGCAGAGTAAGATGCATGCTACTGGCCCCATCCTACGGCTTTTCTGTCACTGCAGATTAAGCATTGGCTTAGTGGTTGGAAGATTGGAGGGTTTCTCCACAAATGGGTTAGAACTTTGCATTTTTAGAGATGCTGATAGCTCTGAGAAAAGCAAACCCTTGGAGCACAAGTTTCCCAGACAGCTTATGAGATCTTTGTCTCCAAAGAGCCTTTCCCCCAAAAAAGGAAGCGTTGGTTGTGCCTTTTGCAAGGAATTGGCTTCTGGCTGATTCTAGCCCCTGGGCAGAGCGGAGGCCGTGCGCAGACACAAACTAGTTTTTGCTGCCTGCGGTACTGGGATATGGGGTGAGCTTGCTGACAGCCAGCGCAAGTCTGTAGAGGTGAGCTGTTTGCAGCCTCTTAACTGCTGACAGCAACAAGAACTGACGAAAGAAAGGGTGGTTCCTCGGATGCTCAGCTGAAAAGCGTTGCTTGCTGCTTTCTCTTTCACCAGGAAAACCTGCTGATCGATGAGGAACATAACTTGAAGCTGATAGACTTTGGGCTCTGTGCCAAGCCGAAGGTAAGAGCATCTGCTCGATCCAGTACTATGTGCACCCAAGAAGTGCGTGTTTGACCTCAGAACGCAGTGCAGTGACTTGCCCAAACACCCTGAAGTAAAGCCGTTGATGTGGCCGGTATGCAATTATTACTTCCTTGGAAGGGACTGAACTGTGCCGGAGAACAATTAACAGCTGTGGTTCTGAGCAGCCTGCTAAATCGTTTTCTCCACGTAGACTTGATATTTTTCTAAGCTAAGGCAGAGATCATCTGGTACGCACGCACCTTCTGTCTCATACAAGGGCCCAAAATACTAGGAGGGCAGGCACTTTCCCTCATGCGTTTTCCAGCTGTGTATGTCCTTCTTCAGAAGATTTTTGTGGAGATGGAGACTGTGGACAGAACCAGCTGGTTTATACAGGTGACATATGCAGATCCTCTGGTTCTATGTGTTTGTACTGAATTGTTTCTTGATCCTTTTCTGTGGTCTTAGGCTGTTTGCTTAGTGAATCCATATATTACAACAAAGCAGTATAAAAAGTGAACGTAGATGCATAGCAGAAAAAGAGGGAGCCTCTGAGGCTTCTACTGTGTCATTGCTAGATGACGTGAACGGTGTTAAAGCCCAGGCTTCAGTGTGATTGTTCTGATTTGTGTTATTCTAGGGAGGCCTGGATTATCACCTGAACACCTGCTGCGGGAGCCCAGCTTATGCAGCACCAGAGCTGATTCAGGGCAAAGCATATATCGGATCAGAGGTATGTAGCAGAGTTTTAGTGTGTGTTTTTGTTTTCCCCATCTGGTGCCCTGCCTGTAACGGCAGCGAAGCTGGGGTACGCTCACTTGGTTTCCCTCCTGAATGCCCCTGGACAGCATTACTTTGGTACTTCCCACAGCTGCCTCAACTAGCCTCAGCAGTCGCAGACTCAAACAGTGCCATTGGCCAGGTAGCTGGCTGGTTTGTCTCCGGCTAATCCTTACCTACCTCCACCAGTTGCTCCATCTTTTAGTGCCCTACAAAGCAGTAATGTTCTTCTACTACAAAATCTTCGAAGGAGCAACGTACTCTGTCAGTTACTCCTCTCTTGTCACGAATTTTTGTGCAAGTCTCAGAGTCTTGAATGATTTGTCAGGCTTTTCTGTAGCTTGCAAGTTGTACATAGAGATTTGGTCCCTTTTTGCTGCACAATGTTGCAAAAGTTGAGAGCAGAAAATGTGAAGAGGTTCCTCAGCTTTGATTTCATACCTGGGACTCCGGGACTACTTGCAATTTGCATTTGTTAATCTGTCCAAAATGCTGTAGTGGGAATCCCTTCGTGCTTCTGGAATTGCTTTGCTGTTAGGATGGAGTCAGTCTTTTGTTCTCATAGCTTGGCACCGCTGTTGTTGGCCTCTGATTCTTGCTTTTTTTGTCTGTTTTTCAACAAGACAAGCCCACTTTTCATGAAGTGTATGTGGACTTTGCCAAGGGCAGACAGTGTGGTCTGTCACGAAGGCTTTTTACCTACATCTGCTTTGTGAACATCTACTCACTTTTCTTTTTTAGGCAGATATTTGGAGCATGGGTGTACTGCTGTATGCTCTGCTGTGTGGCTTCCTCCCTTTTGATGATGACAACGTCATGGCAGTCTACAGGAGGATAATGGTAGGTATTGATCGTGCTAGGAGGGATGTGGCTGAGTTACAAGAGGTTTGTTTTTCTGGTGGCAGAACCCGCTGAGCTTTGCCTTTGTGCTGAATTTTGTCCCTTTTTGCTGCTCTTCCCAGCGGTGTTTTGTGGATTTGTTCCATTGGCCTTCATGGAACTCTAGCCTGGTGCAACTGGTGCACGATAGCAAGCGGAGTTTCATGAGAAGAATTTTCTTGCCAACGGGCTGGATTTTTGGGGAGGATTCTTCATCTGTAAATCTGCCATTGGGTTTTCCAAGATTGAGTGTTCTTGAATGCCAGCTGTTCTCCCCTCTAGGAAAGGCAGGATTCTGCCTCCACTACAGGGATAGGGTCTGTTTCCTTGTAAATTCCTCCCGGTGCAGCTGAACAGCTGCTGTTTGGTCCTGTAGGCACGTGCACCCTCCACTTGCAGGGTGCAGGAGTCTTGGAGTCTGCGAGGGTGATTGCTGCAGGGTTGAGGCATCGGGAGCCAGGAGCTGCATTCTTTGGAGTGGTGAAACTTTGGCCAGTGGAACTTGTTGAGGTGAACAGAGAGGAGCAAGTTTTCAAACTCAGTCTGAGCGCGGTGGAAGAGGGAAGTCTCACAGGTGTTAAGATGCAGGCTTGCTATTTCCACTCTGAATCTGTTTTAATTCTGTGTGGCTGCGAGCTGAAAATTGCTTGAAATGGAGACACTTAGGCATGGCTGTGGAATTGAATTTCACACGTTACAGATGCTGAAATGTACTGTAATCTCAGCTCAAAGCTGCTGTAAGGCTGCTGCTTGAATCTAAGCTCTACAATTACCTCAAAGGATGGACCAGATGATCTTAGAGTCTTTCCCAACCCAAATGCTTCTATGGTGCTGTGGTTGGAGGCAGGATCACAGTGCTTGCACACGGGGTTTCTTTCCCTGGAACGCTCCTCATCTCTTCATTTGGGAATACTCAAGTCAACCGAGTACGTGCTACGACTCCTGTAAGAAGAAAATGTTTCTGGAGTGATCTTATGCCTCTGGTAGCTCCTGCGAGACATTTGCCTTCCAGCACTGCCCTCAGTCTGCTGCGGGTATCTGCTGGAGTAGTGGTCCTGCCGGTGGACCCCGTGGTCCAGAGCCGTGTGGGAGCAGTTCCTGAGGAGCTGCTGCCTGCGGGCAGCCCCCGCATGACGAGTTTGGGAAGGACCCGCGAGGAGCAGGGGCAGGGGGGAGGTGTAGGGAGCAGCAGAGACAAAGCGTTACGGACCGACCACAACCTCACTCCCTGTTCCCTTGCATTGCTCAGAGGGAGGAGGCTTTCAGTTCTCACTGCTCTAGTTTGTTACCAGTTGTCAATACATTGCATCGATCTTCAACTACACCGAGTCTGTTTTGCTTGTAACGGTATCTGGCGAGCCATCTCCCTGTCCTTATCTCAACTTGCAAATGTTTTTTGCATGCGGTTGTTCTTCCTTTCTGGCTGAAGAGAGATGTCATTATCACCTAAATAATTTAATAATTCCGTTTGAGCTACCTATTCAAGGTTCATTCTACACCCTCTTTATTTTTTTTTCTCTGCAGAGAGGAAAATACACTGTTCCCAAGTGGCTGTCCCCTAGCAGTACGCTGCTGCTTAACCAAATGCTGCAGGTAAAGGTGCTGCTTCTGTGCCGTTAGGGCTATAAAATGCTGTTTCGTTAGGTCAGAATAGTACATCAGCGAAGTACCCAGAAAATATTTGGGGTTTGGAGGTTAACTCCTACGTGTCTGAATCCTTGGAGGAAAGGTTAGCCTCGTCCTCTGCGGAAAATTCTCACATAGGAATGTAATAATAGTTCTTGGATATAGAAATAATTAAAATGTAAATAATTAAATGAAGTCTAGAAGCACGTTGCATTTGGGTGTTCTACTGATACAGAACATTTAAGAAGTGTTTATAAATGACAAGTATTATAAATGAAGCTGAAGATATTACATATGCCTTCGGGCTACATCTAGGCAGTCGAGTCAATGCAGACTGTTCCTGCAACGTGTACTGTAACCCTTGGTTCCCTAACTGCTCTTCACAGCTCACACTTGACCTTCCTTTTGGTGGGGTTCTGAAACACTGTTGCTTTCTGTTCTGTCGGTTCTAAGCACCCAGAAGGTCTGAATAAAAGATAAGCTGTTTCTTCTCAAAGATGTGCGTGACAACTTGGTTCTTCCTGCCCGCTAGGTGGACCCAAAGAAGCGGATTACCGTTAAGCATCTGTTAAGTCACCCGTGGCTCATGCAAGGTCGTTCAGATGCCGTCCACTGGCAAAGTAAATACGCAGTAAGTACACTTGCCAGGAGGTTCCTCGGCATTTCACGTAACCTGATTTGCTGCCACAGTGGTGCTGATTGTATGCAATTACTTCTGAGGAGGCATTTCAAGATGTGCGGTCGTCGTATTCTGTAGTTGATTTTTAATTAGCAAAACAGCTAGCTTCTCATCAAAACGTGCAGAATTTCTGTATGAGAGCAGCCAGTTGATTCTCCAGGCTGCTTGGTCAATACTTAGTTTAGGGGGTACAAAACAAGTATTCTTGTTTTTCTTGGACGTGCTTAAGGTTTATCTTAATTCTGGTTCTCACTGAGAACTGCTCGTTTGGCCACCAAGCTAACCTCTGCGAAGGCGTTTGTCCTCTCTGTCCCTCAACTCTTCGCATGTGAGATGAGGAAAATGTGGGGGCCTGGGGGGAATTCCAGCTGTGGTAAGCGCTGAGGAGCAGCTGAGGCTCATTTGCAGCCAATGCCTCCTGCTGGCCACTGGGTGCCACCCTTTGTCTAGGTAAAGAACAGCTTGCTGCGCGTGCACTGTCAGTTTTAAGTGGCTCTGGCAGAGACGTGCGTGCCTGATACAGCTTTGCATATTTACGAAGAGATAAAAGCGTAGCTTCCACTCAAGTGAAACATCTCATCTGCAGACAGGCTCCGGTATGTGAGTTCAGAACCTCTCACCGAGGAGGGCCCAGAGGCTGAAGTTGTGTGACTCTCTCCATCTACTCACGGCAGTAGTTAGCCGTGATGCTAACTAAAGTACAAAATCTAAAATAATGCATAATTATGGACTCGGCCTGCTGCCTGTCAGAACAGTGTCATGGTCAGGTGTGTCCCAGTGAGACAACCTGAAAGCCTCATGCTTTAACGTAGGCCGTGTTCTTGCAGCAGGGACACCTTGACGAAGACTGCGTGACAGAGCTTTCCGTGTTTCACAACCAGAGCAGGGAGAGTATATCGGAGTTAATATCACAGGTAAGAAATACATGTTGTTAATTTGCTGTAATTAAGCACACTAATACGGTAAGTAACCTTAGCGTATTAACAGCCTCACGGTCCCTTATTCTCAGGCATGAGTTTTGCTTTTCCGACGTACGGAATCCCCACAAAACTTCAGGATCTATCTCTACAGCTCTGAGACTCAAATTTGCCTTTTCTTTTTCCTCCTCTCACTGTGTTTCCTAACCCTTATTGTTATTTTCTACCATGCTACTATCCTTATGAACTGCTGAGAGGCAAAACGGACTCAAACTTTACTGGAGGACTTCTACTGCGTTATGACTGATTCAAACTGGCAATACTGTGCTGCGAGCCTGTCAGGAATTATACCTGTGGTACTCGTTGTAGTCAAGTTGCTGAAAGTCATATCAAAAATCGATGTTGCTTGGGGTTAGGCTGGAACATGGCACAAAAAAATGGGAGTCTGGTTGAAATACTAGCCAAACCTGAATTAACAGGGGCTTTGCCATTCGCTTTGGTACAAAGATTCTTGTCTTAGCCTTAGTTTCCACTGCTCATATTTTTACTGTACAGTGAGTTTCAAGCGCGAAGAAGCATCTTTATTTCAAACGTGTTGTGTGAATCAGCTGAAGACTGAAACTATCTGAACATGGTCAGACTTAAGGGTTGCACGGCAGGTGGGAAAAAAATCAGAAATTCAGAAATTTTCGGAAGGCTGAGCTTACTTCCTACTTACAACTTTTCCAAAGACGTCTAATTACCTTTGTTTTCTAGTGGAATTACGACCAGTTGTCAGCAACGTATCTGCTGCTTCAATCCAAGAAGGCTCGTGGCAAGCGCGTTCGCTTACGGGCTCCGTTGCTAACAGAGCATGCCCGCACAGCTCAGTCCGCAGGCCCAGAGGTAGGTCTCAGAGTTCAACGGGACAGCGTGCTGATAAAAATGTTTCCGTGTTAACAAGGTTCTGCCTGGGAAAACAGATGGATGCCCTAATCATCAGGGAGAGAGCACGTATGCAGCCGGCTCTCCTGCGTGGTGGATGAAGGGAAGGTGGCAGATGTGGTCTTTCAGGATTTTAGCAAGGACTTTGATTCTGTCCTTATGGCATCCTTGGGCAAATTGTCCACCTCTGTGATGCCACGTGCCGGTGGTGAGCCCTGGCAGCCAAGGGGGCAAACCTGTGTTGGGATGCGTGAGGCACAGCCCAGCCAGCCGGCCCAAAGGGTGAGTGTCCCACTGTACTGAGCTGGTGTGGCCTCAGCGGGAGCAGTGTGTGCAGCTCTGGGCTGCACAGCGTGAAAAGGATGTTGAGGCACTGGAGAGCATCCAGAGGAGGGCAACAAAGCTGGTGAACGGGCTGAAAGTGCAGTGCGGAGAGGCTGACAACGCTTGGGTCGTGTGGTTTGTAAAAAGGAGACCGAGGGGTGACTGCATTGCTCCGCAGCTTCCCGAGAGGGGGAAGCACACAGGGAGGTGTTCACCTCTGACCACTGTCAGAACAGTCAGTGGGGAGTCCATGGTGTGTCGGGAGTGTCACAGAGAATCTCCCTTTGCTAGCTCCTGGAACCGAAATAGCCCACTGTTCGGCCTGTGTGACTGTTCCAGATTCTTTTGTGATGCCTAGCTTCTTACTTTTCCATGTTTGTCTCTAAATATTTTTGTACCTTGTTAGCTGTGTTTGGCTTAGTAAGGAAGGTCTTCTGAAACGTCCTGGCATGTCGTCTGGGCAGCCTACTTTGAAAGGACATGGACGGTTGAAGGGCAGAGACCTGCTCCTCCTCATCTGCTTCCTTTTTGAACAGAATCTCTGAGAGGAGTCAGGTTATTTTGAGTAAAGGAAACATTGCTCTTTTTTATTTTTTATTTTTTTCCTGAAGAATTGGATTCTTAAGTGCTTTTGCGTGTAGTTAGCTCTTAAACTTGACAAACTCAAAAGTTTGTCTGACAAACTCAAAAGCACTCGGTAAAATTTCAGACTCAGTGTAAGCCATTCCTTCCTCGATCTCTGAACTTAAGCTAGCTAACAATTTTACGCAGAACATGCTAATCCCTGTAAAGACAAGCTCTCAAATACATTATTATGCATCTAATTCACTTGCATGCAAGTTACTTCATTCATCCAGCTGCTCTGTAATACAGATGAGAATTCTGAGATTAGTAGTGCTGCATAACAGACCGTGCATCATAAGCGTTGCTGAAGATGTTTTTCTGTGACCGAAATGGGTTATTTTTGGCACCAGATCGTTGTAAGGTTGAGCTTCTTGGTTCAGCAGCATTGATGCTATGAGGTTACTTGATCTATGTTTGTTCGATGGTATCTCAAGTTAATTTGCTCTGGCTATTTACATATGTATTATGCCTCAAGTGATTCTAGCTCAGGACTGATAATTTAAACTAGCCGGATGTGATTTCAGCAAAGTGGTATGAAACAAGTCCTTGGGAAAGGGGCTCCCAAAATCAAAAACTAGAAACTAGGGACTCTGTGATACCGTTACTGAACGTGGTGTGAGACACGAAGGTGAGAAGTCTTGACTGAAGTTGTGAATTGTATGATTTAGCAAGCCATACTTCCTCTAGGCTTTGCACGTAGGTGAAGTCTTCTGAATGCTGGTCCAAGTGTTACTGTGGATTCTGCGATCACATGTTTTGGACGTGATGTGTTTACTGTTATCTGGCCCCCTTTCAGCCTTCGCTGCCTTCTTCTCTGGGGTTCTTTCCAGCTTATTATTTGGCTTTTGATGAAAAGAGCTCATGATCCAGGCCTTGAAATCAAAGGCAGGTATTTCTGTGAGTTGCTGCTCTTCTTGACACAGGCTGTGAAAGGTGACACGTGCTTTGAGAATAATTTCCTGTCTGCTCTTGATATAATTGACAAATCAGTTGACAAATCCACAATGGCAATATTAAGATCATATCATAAAACATAGTCTGCTGGCGTGGGAATTTCCATTAGTTGTTAGGAACTTATACAAAAAAAAAAAGGCAGTTTGATGTTACTGATTTTTCTTCTGATGGAATCTCACTTTTCATACTGCAATGAAATCTCAACTGAATCTTTCCTTTCAGTCTGAAAAAACCACGACATATGAAGATGCGCCAGACTCCAGCGAAATGCCGTACGCCTTTGGATCCATGGAATTCTCTGATGCAGCTTCACTGTTCGAGGAGTCTACATCGGAAGTGTTTGTTCTAAATAATCACAGGACAAAGCAGGTGTTTGAAGAACTAGTGTTAGTTCCCTAAAGAAAAAAAATGCAATTCTTAATGCAGAAATCTTTTTCTCATTGTACATAGTACTTATTAAATATTTCAACGTTTAGAGTATGGCCAAAAAAATTACGGACTGAGTAAAGAAGCATGCTCAGCTAAATATTTAAAATGATTAATATTTAACATGATTAATTTGATGAGAACCTTAACTTTGACCTTTAGTTTGCGTAAAAACAGCATGTAAAGGAATAAGGAAACGAGTCAAACAGGATTTTAAAACACATGGGGAAATAAGGCACAGCTAATGAGGTTTTGGAGCGAGGCTAGAGCTGGACAGGCCTTTGAAGGTGCAGGAAGAAGTTCAGTATTGGCAAGAAAATCCACAGTGAAGCAATTCAAATTAAACACTCAAACCAAATGCAAATTCATGGCTGTGTTTAGATTGGCTGGTGAGGAATAATCTTAAATGTGGAAGCTGCAGAATTTAGTTGAGCAGATAAAAGTCAAACGACTCAATCCGTAAGAAATCAAGTCATTGTAGGAGGGAATCGGAGGTACTGGAGAGTTTTTAGCTGTTTTGCTCCATAGACGAGTAGTGTGTGATACTTCCATCACCGCTGCGTCTGACCTGCTTAGATTTTAGAATTTCCTCGTCAGTAACTTCCCTGAATGTGATCAGAATACAGTCAAGAATGTTTTTTTTGTTACATCTCTAGCAGCATTCACGTCATGATGCTCAGCTGGATAATACGGAATTCACACTGTCAACTCCAGTGACAAGAAAAGTGGCATCACAGCGGCATGCAAACAAAGAGAATGTCGGTACAGAGTCAGCGTTAAAAAATGAAATGCCCTTCGCGCTTCCTGCTCCAAAGACGCCCCTCGGAAAGAGTCAGATGGAGAAGCAAGTACAAGGCATATCCGTGCAAGGACCTGCCTTCAAAGGTATGCTGCGTGTAACAAATGGAAACCAAGAACACGTGTTGCTTGGGAATATTGTAAATTATAATGTGAACACAATATTTCTGTATCCAAAACATCTGTTTCGGGGAGACTTTTTCCAGTTTTGTCGCAGTGTACATTCACCAGCCTGTATGTACTTCAGACAAGGTGCTGCAACAGGTTCAACCGCATGTCAGGGTGTACTCCTGTTAATTACAGAAGTCATTACTACTTACAGTTTCATAGGAATGTGCCTTTTAAGTGCACTTTGGGAATCAAGTGTTGTATTCCTAAAACTAGCATATGTTTCCGCTTTCCCATGAAGGTTTAGAAGATTTCTTCATTCTTTGTTTTTTTGTTTGCTATTACCTTGAGTGAAAACAAAGCTTTGCTTTTAGTCATCCGGTTTTATTGCTTTTAGCTTTTAAGAGAAATCTGACTGCTGGATTTCTCATGGTAGTGTATCAATATTTTCACAGTACCTGTCCAGAGTGGCAGCGAAAGTACTTATGTTAACAACGTGTAAGTCTTACGATTATGTGATCACCACAGAAACCTGCGTGCGTTGTGTCAGCTCATCTGAGTTCCAAAAATGCCTGTCCTCAGCCTGTCTAGCTCGTTCTTATAAAAACCGGCGGGTCCTGTATACCTCTTACTGTTTCCTTCAACCATTAAAGCTAAAGTTGTTAATTTTGAGATCATCGTTGCCTGGGGCCAATTGCAGTTCTGTAACGCTGAAACTTTGAGCATTCAGATAGGGATTAATTGTAACAGCTCTTCTCTGGACAGTTTCACTTATGGTTTACTTCTGCACATTTGAAACTGTGTTCCACAGAACTCTGCCGGTGTCGACCGTAGAACTTTTTAGACTATTATTTAGTGTGTATTATTAGACATGGCTACATAATTCACACCTTTTCACATAAAGGAAGTGACTTGGTTTGGAGTGCAACTGTTTGACGTAGCAAACTCCTCAGTATTTACCACAGGACCAGTGGCAGAGCAAGAAAGCAGTTCTAATCCTCTTCCTTCCGAACTCGTAATACCGAACTGCACAGTCGCTCAAAGACTTGTAGAGATCTGGGGAATTCAGCCTCAGTTTTTCTTTGTGTAGCAGGGATAGTCTTGTTATGTTAAAAATATGTTTTATGACTCTGAAGATGCAGACCAGAGATAGATAGGGGGCTGGTTTTAAAAAATAAATCGCTAATTATGAGAAATCCTGAATTAAGAAAAAATCCCGTTTCAAAAACATACCTGTTTTGGCTTGGATGTTTCCTTTCAGAGAGCCAGTTCACAACAGTCACCCCAATTAAGAAACCCAAAAACCCAGCAAATACAAACGAACTGACAGCAGCTGAGGATCTTCCTGAAAGAAGGTAAATGTCCGGTTATTTGTATACATTTCTGATTTAGAGCAGTGCTGCCTTAATCCACGAACAGCTTAGGAAGCCTTGTTTACAACAGCCAGCTGTATTCCCACTGTCTGGGCTAAAACCTTCCTAAAACCTTGTTCTATATTCACTGGAAAATACTGAAGGCAGAAAAAAGTTTTAGAACTAGGAGTCAATTATCTTCAGAATGCATTCCTGTTTTCTGTAATGTAAATTCTTTCTTGTTCCAGTTCCCTAGAGTGTGGTTTTTATATACATCTCTGAGTTTAAAGCTCAACTGACTTTTAAACAGAAACTCTCTTAATACACTGCACTTGGTTTGATTTTCTCCATTCTGTCAGCTCTGGTAATATTGTAATGATGTATCTGATGTAGCTAGCTTCTGAATACTCACATAAAACAAGTAATTAAATCGTTTTTTTCTTTAACAGGTGTCACTCGGTGGAACTAGATCTCAACCTAGCTCATGTGGATAGCAGCCAAAAGAAGAGAAAGGCCAAGATATTTGGAAGTCTTGAAAGAGGCCTAGATAAAGTGATCACAATGCTTACACCCAGCAAAAAGAAACGATCCTCGAGAGATGGGCCAAGGAAGCTTAAGGTATGGCTGCTGGGGAAATGTGATGTCAAAATAGAGGATAGCTACTGAAAACATCCAATACCTTTAGGACTGGCCTTGTGAAAACTTCTGTGGTCTGACTTGCCTGCGCTCTACAGAAAATCGCAGTTGATCTCACTGCGTCTGTTGATGTGGTAATGCCCCAGTTGTTGCCGGGGGAGTTAGCGCTAGTCTGGGCTCAGGCAAGTTGCCAGCACATGAACGGGGGTGGAATTCGACCATTGCTTTTTGTGTGCCTTATAATCAAATTGGAGGAAAACAAGGTGGGTTTCAAGGGGAACCCTAGCCGAAAATGTTTAATCACGTTTTTGTATAAAGCTCTTGCAGCTTTCCCACTGGTGCAGTAAAGTGAGCTTTGATATCCCTTGCTCATTTTTTGTAGTCCAGGAGTGATATACATGGGGAGGTGTTCCAGGATAGTTTTTAGAATTCAGGAGAATCTGAGATTAAGCTTAAAACCTAAAGACCTGCAGCCTGTAAAAGAATTTCTGACGCTGCCAGCGTAATCTTTGATTTTCAAAGTTGTGATGTCTCTTAATCCAAGCCAGTTTATTACTACTAGTTCTTTAAACAGCCTTAGAATAAGCAGTTCCTTTGCTCAGAACACTTTAACATTAAATTAATTACTTGTACCTTCCAAAGTGTATTCATAGGTTTGGTATTCGTTTTCTAGAGTATACATGCATGGGCATAACACTAGACCTTTCCATGCAGTGAACAGTGCCATATAAATCACTTAAAGGGAATTCATATTTGAAGAGAAGTCTCTTTTGAAGAGAATTCAGTAAGTCACTTAGTGGACCCGTCCGTTATATGCAGCATTAAACCTTCATATAAACAAAACTGTGATCATAAACTTATGGGTAGTAAATAACCTTTCTTTAAAGGCTGTGATGCCTTAAGGCTAGAAAAGCCTCATGGAACCGTGTGTGTTCCTTGATACCAGAAGCACCGTAAAGGATAGACAGTCTCCCAGCTAAAGGCTGCTTTAAGCACAGTCTTGTGTCTGTCTTTTGTAATCCTGTCAAGCAATCATTTCTGGTTATATACAAGACTTTTAACACTCTCTTTGCTGCTTTGGATTTTATGCCAGATGAGAGTTTGTGCATGCTTTGATATGAACTGTCTGGAAGTTCACCTTTAGTGTTTCCGCTGTTAACTACAGCGTCCCAATGATGGGATTTGAAGGGGATTTGAAGCATTTTTGTCAATATGGTTAGATGTTCTGAAGCTTTCTGTATGAAAAGTTTCCATAATATCTTCAGTTTGGGGAGAAAGATGACTTTTCTTGACTTTTTTAAATGGGCTGACTACTTTCAGGCACACTATAATGTTACCACCACTCAGCTGATGAATCCAGACCAACTGCTGAATGAAATAATCTCTGTCCTTTCACAGAAGCAAGTGGAGTACGTTAAAAAGGGGTAAGTGGGACCAGGGATGACTTCCGCATATACAAGTCTAAATAGCCAGTACCCTAGTCCTTGATAAAGCAAAGTACTTAAATTCACTTTCTCTGCCCCACTCTGTAAAATATGATACTTTTGCAGAATAGCGAATATTAAATGTTCATGTGTGATGAAAATTGCCCACGCAATGCGAAACGATGTTACGTGAGGCCTCAGAGCTCTTTGACAAATATTAAACAGTAGTGGTGGGCTGACACTTAGAGGCTGATGCGAGTTTTGTCTATTCTTTGTGAAATGTTTATATATAAAGTTTGGTTATGACACGGATTAGAGAATTTGGAAGGTAATGTGGATACTTGTAACCCTTATTATCGGCAGTAAAAACATAAATATTTGGCCAAGAGATCAGTGTATTTTTAAAAGCTGCTGAGAATCCACGCTTTGTGCAAGTTTATTTTAAATTTTAGGATTTGCTAATGAGTCTAACGTGGTAAGACTAGTATCAGTTCCTATTTTTGATCCATCCAAAATTAATGTCTATTCGCTAGTTTTCCAATGCGTGACATAAATGTCTTGCATCGCTCATTAATACGTACCTTCTGAAGTGCTTCAATATTTCATGGTCCAGTCTGTCAGAACATGCCTGGACCTCTGACGCTTGAGCTCAGAGTACGGACAGGTACATACCTGCAGAGAAGAGCCCCTCTCTGTTGTGGTGATTTAAACTTCGGAATCAGTTTTTCCATTTCTCACACTAGCAAGAGTTGAGCTGCAGCCAGCTTCTCAGCCTCTGCAGAGAGGAAAGTGGTCCCTAGGTGAAGCGCAGGAACACCCCAGCAGCTTCCAGCTCTGTACTCCATGAATCAGTTCCCATGGCTGGGTTAGGACTTTACCGTTGCATGTTTGAACTTGGGCGAAACGATCGCGTTGTAGGACTAATGTCAGCAAAACTCTCGGTTGACTTCATTTTGGGTTGTTTTCTCAGTAACGTGAATACCAGTGGGGTGATTTCTGCAAAGTGCTGCTATTCATTCAAAATCGTATTTCAAAACAAACATTAAACAATTAAATGATTTTATTTCTCCTTTGTTTTGTACAGTTATACCCTGAAATGCCAAACACAGTCAGATTTTGGCAAAGTAACTATGAAGTTTGAGTTAGAAGTCTGTCAACTCAGTAAACCTGAAGTAGTTGGTATCAGGAGACAGCGGCTTAAAGGCGATGCTTGGGTCTACAAGAGACTGATGGATGACATTTTATCTAGCTGCCAAGTGTGACTGGTTGATGCATGCGCTGAGAAAGAAGCAGGCTTTAATCATCATGCTAAAAAGATCTGTTTTCAAAAGTAATTATCGATCGCCTTCACAGTTGTACTTGAGAATCCGTCATCCCTTGTGTTTTTAACATCCCTCTTTGTATATATGCTTCCTTCATGTTTCCCCTTTATATGAAATTTGTCAACTTTTGCTAAATGTTCTGCAATTGTCTTAAAATAAAGTTTTTAAAACTCTCTCCCCCCAACCCTGCTTCCCTGTTTTTCACATATGCAATTAAAAAAGGTATAGGTGTTCACATACTGAAGCTTATTTTGGTATGATTTCAGTTATCACATGCATGTGGTACAGGAATTCATTTGCATAATTCTTTTCTCGTCTCTGTTTAAGTAGGATTTATTGAGATCATTAACTGAGTCACAGCTGTGCTTCCCAGAGTTAAAGTATATGCTCGGTGTCACACGAAATAGAACTGTCTTCAATAAATGTGAAGTCAAGAGGGCCAGGATTTAGAGTGTGATCCCGTATAAAACATTACTCTAGCTCATTACGAAGCCTCAGCGATGCTTAAAAAGTGTAGGTACTTTCTGATGCTCTTGTGTTAAGTGGTCATTGCGTTAGGGGCAACGTGGCTCCATTCACACAACTCAAAGGTGTTATTTGTAACTTGTTTACAGGCAGCTGGCAGCGATGCTGTTGAGGTGCAGGAGTGACGGGAGTCCTCCTGCCCAGCACTGCTCCTGTCCCTCTTAGGAAATGCGTGTTTTACAAGCGCTTGGTACGTCACCCCGCAGTATTTATCCTTTAGCCTGCGTCAGCAACGTGTCAGAGCACGAGCAGCACCCACACCGGTGTAAATCCAAGCGCTAGCAGCGAGAGGACAGTTGTTGAAGCCCTTCCATACGTTATTTTCCAGTAGTCTCTCGGCAAGCTGCTGTGCTGTGGCTAAATGGCAACACCGCAGATTTTTCCTGAAGTACCTAAGAGCAACGGGTATGCACTGAGTGTAAGCCACACGTCGCTGCCTCTGCTAAAGCTTGAGGCTCGCTGCTGTAGGAACTGGGTGGGTGTCCTTGGAAACTTCCAGCTGGAGACGGGATATAGCTGCCAAGTGAAACAGCCCATTTGCTGTGGTGACTGGGAGGATCTGTCAGAGCAATTAGTGACTGAGGTGGAAATCTCCATCTTTTTTTGTTGTTTTCCCAGAGCTGAGTTATCACTTGCCTGCTTTTATGTAGGTGAAGGATTTGGGAAGCGCTTACTGAATACCAAGAAAAGGTAGAAATGTATCCGAGGGTACGTGGGAGGAGAGAGCTGCTGCTCCTCTAAGCGTTTTTGGTCGAGAACCTTTTGGATGCAAAAGGGGAACACCATGAATAAGGAAAATACAGTGATAAAACCTGACCAAGAGCTGCTGGGAAAGGCAGCCCTGTGAGCCAAACCTTGTCGGTCATGGACTGATGTACGTGTGGAACGGGGACGTGCTTATCTCAGTAAGGTTATCTGACGGAGGGCCTCCCCACAAGGGAAACTAAGGAAAACGGGAGTCAGGAACAAGAAACAGAGGGACGTAAATAGTGAATGTCGACAGAATACCGATTTTCTATTTGATTTTTGGATGTTGAAACTTAAGCCTGCTAAATATCAGTTGGAAATCAGCCAAAAACGCCAGCAGTGCATCCGAGGGCAGTAACCGGTCCGTATCTGAGCAAGCCCTGTTTTTTGGCTTGTTTTCTTGCTTTTTGGTTTGAATGGAAACTTTTCCCCAAGAATGTGGCTTCTGCGTGGAGCTTGATCTGAACTGCAATAAGGATAGGAAATAGAAGGGCTGATTGAATGGTGCGTACTTATAAAAGTCTAGTTAATTAATAGTGTAATATGTTTTAGATCACTAACCCCAACCGCAAAGCAAATTGGATGAAGAATTGAAATATTGGCTTGCTTTTACCTTCTTTGAGTTTATGTTCAGAAATTAATGCAGAATTTTCCTGTTATCCTTAAATACCTGTACTGCCAGTAGTTAGGAAAAAGTTCTGCCTGAAAATTGTGTGGTCCCTACGAATGACAAGACTGACGTTATGAAAGGACAAACAGTAATTAAGATGTCTTGTTCCTTCCTTCTTTTTAAGCAAAAAACAACTGGGAGATAATTGATTCAAGTTGTCTTACAAGCTCTGGTGTGTGAAATAAGGTTCCTCTTCATAGGCTACAGCCTTTTTTTTTCCTAATATTCCTCGCCATGAATGAGTGACATCTGGTGATAAGAATCTGCAGAATGGGCAAGAAGCAAGATTCGTGTTTTTTTTGTTTTGTTTTGAAATTAAACTAATATTTTGCTGTTGGTATTTTTTTAATCTTCGTTTTTTTACAGAGAATGCTGGAATTCTATTTCATCTGATCCTCGGCGGGGTTCGGAAGGAGACAGAAAGAAGCGTTAACCAGTAGGAGAGCTGTGTGGGTAAAGAGGAGCACGGATTGTGTGCCAGGCTTTCGGAAGCCCCAGCAGGCAGGCACGCGGGGCCAGGATGCACGTTTTGCTTCCCTGAGTTCTGACCGCTTGTCTTGCAGCCTGCCAGGCTGTGTATCATCATACGTGTCGGTCAGTCTTGGAATCCGTTGGTATGCTGTGCCTAGGAAGCTATCCTTACTTCAGTCTCCTGGCGAGGAACCTCTTTTAGAGGTCAAAACTTAATTTATGTTCATTGTATAGGAATCTGCTCTTAGTGTTACCACTGAGCAAAAGTCTTCTCTCTCCGTGATGCTATGGTTTCTCTAAGTATATAAGTAACCTTGACTCATATTTGTTTACCACTCAAAGATGTAAGTGTAAAGACGTTAAACCCCTTTCTTAAAAATTCTCACTCACGCATATATATATTAAACAGAAAATACCATTCTGACTTTGCCTACCTCTTTTCTTCAGAACTTGTCCCACTGGGAGCTTTAACAGAGGAGCAGGCAGCAAGCCGTTAGGGTGCGAGCGTAAAAGGAAGCTGAGAAAGAGAAATGGTAACTAGCCTCTGTTAAGGCTGGGCCAGAGCTGCGTGATTTGATCAGAGAAAAACAAAATTTGGAGGAGAATGGAAGAACAGAAGATGTTAACATACGGAAGCGAAGCTGGTGGCAGAGTCCACATTGTCACAACACAAAGAAAAACAGCACAGACTTGTTTTCCAGGGCTGAGGCTATTCCTCTAATTGCTTACACGTTGTTTAACTTAATTAAAGTTATTGTATTAACTAAGGGAATTGCTATTCTGGCACCTGTAATATATGAAAGAAGAGATGGACATGCAAGTAGGAATGCCGTGTGGGATGTTTGTCAAGTATCAAAATGAGACCAAGCTTTGTTGGGAGAGACTGATAAAATGTTAGTTGTGTCATTAGAACTCATCGGTAACCACCAATCCCTAAAGATTTAGGCTCTGGGTGCTTGAGAGCTGTAATAGTAAGGTGGCTTCAAAAAAGCTGTCCCCAGAGCCTGTTCAAGACCCAGGAGGTGATTTCTGTGTCCTCAAAATACTGGCAGACATTCACAGATCCCTTTTCTCACAAGTCCCACGTGGACCATCTCCCCTGCATCCAGGTTCAGTCATTGTGTGGGACTGCACGTTGCTCATTCACAATCTGCATCGAGCTGTTAAAACTTACGATAGTACAAGAAAAGATACCTCACTGATCTAATTTAGTCCGATAGGCACCACTTACAGATTTGACGTGTGTGTAAATACCTGAGGGGAGGCTGCAAAGAGGACAAAGTCAGGGTCTCCCGTGACAGGACAAGGGCACACACTGAAAGACAAGAACTTCTGTTCTTACTTAAAAAGAAGCTTTTCATGGTGAGGATTGTCAAGCACTGGCACAGGTCTCCCAGAGAGGTTGTGGCGTCTCCGTCTTCAGACGTATCCAAAACCCAACTGGACTTGGCCTTGAGCAACACGCCCAAGGGACCCTGCTCGAGCAGGGGGGAGGACTGAGTGGTCTCCAGGTTCTTTGCGTTTCCGTGAAATCCAGAGTGAAGCAGGCATGACTTGTTATCTTGCTCTTTATTGAATCTGACTTCGAGAGTAGCAGCACTTCATTCCAAGATCTTAAGGTCTTTTTGAATCCCAGAAGCCATACAGGCCCACATTCAGCCTATTGCACGAGAAGCAGTGACGTGTGTTTAAGTAGATTTGAATTACCTGACTCACTAAAAGCAGTGTCTATTTCTGAAAGCATGCTTTCCTACTCTTAAAACTTGGACTAGTCCCATCTTCCGTAAGTAGAGATAATGCAAAGAACGTATCAACTTATTCTGTATTTCCTAGGAGAAGATGAGGATTGTCGTGTTAGATAACACTACCATAGCCTTTGAACAACATGCAGCATAATTTATATAGTTCATCAAGTTAAAAAATATATCAGGCAGATGTATTTATTTTTGTCAGTCAGCTCTAACAAAATGATGTAGGCTCAGACACCCTATGAACTGTTTCCTTGGCTTAGAATGAGGGCTGTTCTTCATTAGAGAAAATATAATAATCCACTGTCATTTCTGTTTTCATCGTATTAGGTTTCTGGCAGAGAATTTATTCAGTTTCCAATATATAGTTATTTATGTGCTACTAACTAGCTTTTCTGCATTCCCCAGAGAAAGCTACATTAAAAGTCCTAATGTGACACCATATATTTTTACTAGACTAGAAAATAGTTACAATTTTAATTTAAATTGAAATGACTGTGTAATGGCTGGACAAATCATTCTCATATCCCTAGAGCTCTTAATTGCAATTCTCCATTGTCTGTATGCATAAATTTTCTTTTCAAGTGCTCATTCTGAAATACTTACTAATTTTTTGTGTGTGTGTGTGTTCTGTACTCATTTAATATTTTTTATGGCTAACAACTTCATGATTAAACTTTAATGTTAAATATAAATGGTGGAAGCAATAAGCCTGTTCAAGTGTTGGGAAAATACAGTCTGTTCATATTTTCACATGGCTTTAATTCAGTGAACTTCTTTTTGTGGAAGGAGAGCAAAGAAAAACAGTATTGCTTAGAGATGCTTTACCCAGCAACCCCCCAAAGACCAATCCCGTATTTTTTCTCTTGCATCATCCGTGTTCTGATTCAGTTTACGATATTGGTGGAGACCGGTCAGCAATTAATGATTTGCTGTTTTGCCAGAGGTTGCAGCCCTTGCCAGCCCAGACGATGCTCTGCTTTTGGGAGTGCCCCCCCCGTGTCCCTCAGGTAAGGTTAAAGGGATTCCTACACCCACGGCTCGTTCAGGTCGCAGGCTGATTGTGCC
Source organism: Nettapus auritus (assembly GCA_011076525.1). Taxonomy (NCBI): domain Eukaryota; kingdom Metazoa; phylum Chordata; class Aves; order Anseriformes; family Anatidae; genus Nettapus; species Nettapus auritus. The sequence continues at coordinate 81,926,802 of CM021797.1, read as the reverse complement.
GGTGGCAGGTTAGCAAGGTCCACGTTGGCTGCCCTGCAGGCAGAGATGGGACTGTGCGAGCCCCAGCAGGGCCAGGGGAGAGCAGCCAAGGGGCAACCTCGTGCCTCGTGCCAGCTGGGAGTTGGCACCCATCACAGCCGAGGATCTTCCCTTCCTGCTCTATCAGTTTCCCCTTCCCAAAGCCTTTGAACTTTCCAGTCGGTGACAGTTCTGACCTCCTTCATCTCACACCCATAACCACCTTTCCCTGTATCCTCTTTTTCCTTTGGTAATTCCAGTGGAATTAGTACTTTGAGGTATAGTAGCAGGTTTCTAGCAGGTTTCTTTACCGAAAGGGTTGTTAGACATTGGAACGGGCTGCCCAGGGAAGTGGTGGAGTCCCCATCCCTGGAGGTCTTTAAAAGACGTTTAGATGTAGAGCTTAGGGATATGGTTTAGTGGGGACTGTTAGTGTTAGGTCAGAGGTTGGACTCGATGATCTTGAGGTCTCTTCCAACCTAGAAATTCTGTGATTCTGTGATTCTAGGATTTGGACCTCTCTTGGCATACATCAGGCCTTTCCCTGGAGTGAGGGATCTTCCTGTAAAGGTCTGTCCAGAGGGAGGATGCTCTGCATTTGGATCCACAGAGGGCCCTCCCCAGGGGCAGGGACACTCACACAGCTTGGGAAACGCCAGCAAAGTTCTGCAGAGTTCCACAAGTTGGAGAAGGAGTTATAGCAGCAAGCACAAAACAGGCAGCATCATGCGGAGGTGCTTTTGCAGCAGAAGGAGAAGCAGCGTGTGCTTTTTTCAGGGTGAGAGATGCTCAGGATTCGCCTTGAAAAATGTTGCTGGCAAATGTTAACATTAAAATTGTATTTGCGATTTGAAATTTCCCATCAAAACTATTTTTCTTGAACACTGTTAGCTATCTGGGAAAGGAGGAGGTCATACAAGATGTGACATTGGTAGTAGCATCTTCATTTTGAAATGTGATTTGCAATCAAATCCTCCAAACGCTTTCAGTAGCCTCATCACTGTATTTTATAACATCTCACTGCAAATATTTAGAATAATATAGATAATCTTTTAACTGAAAGTTCTGCAGTTAGAAACTCACCTATTTTGTGTAGTAATAAGTTTTCAGTTCTGTTGAACTTGTGGAGTATAAAGGGGTCTTAATATTAAGGTCTGGGCTGCTTAGAACAAGTACCCTCTTTCATATGCACCTCTGTAATAGAAAAACAAAGCAAAAGATAACAGGCTCCAACAAGCCCATGAAGGGTGACTTCCCGTGCATCTAAAAAAGAAAGGGAAGCTGCACTGAGCCTGCAAGGGGTGTCAGGAGGTCAGGACCTGCAGCTGTGTGGGCGTCGGGTGAAATCCGATTCTCGGAGGTGGAAGAGCCAGGGCTCAAAGTCTGGTGTGGGAGCCGCTGTTGCGGTGGGTGGACAGCCCTCCATAGGTGTATCTTGGGTGCCTTTAGTGCTCCAGACCCTGAATTCTGGGCTGCTGCTGCTCTATGCTGATGACCAACCATGCAGACCAGTGGTGACACCCCGAGCTCTGCAGCCGTCAGAGCTGCTGAGTGCTGGCGTGGGGACGTGGCTCGTGCACGTTGCTATCAATCCTGAGCTCGCCACCATCTTTGCTGAGCTTGAGGATGGTGACAGTGGCAGGGTTACCACCTGTACACCAGCTTCTTGAGCCCCAGCAGGCCGGAGAGGCAGTAATCCCTGTGGTGAGTGGGTTTCCAGACTGCTTGGCCCCTCTGCCATGCCGCAGACCTGATGCTGCCTGTGTGTGTTCATTGGCAGGGGTTTTCCCCGCACCCTTGTGCTGACCAACCTTGTCTTCCTAGGGCTCAGAGAAGACCTGTGTAACTCACTTGAGTGATGGGCCTACCGGTCTCCCTTCCCTTGGAAAAACTAGCCGGGAGCCACTGCACGTCATTCTGGGTTGAAGCAAAACATGATTCTTCTTGACTTTGTTTTCAGGGTCAGGGGAGATGTTTTGTTCAACCTGAAGTGAAATGCTTATCTTGACTTTCAGACAGATCTCTCTGGGAAAGGAGCTGGCTCCACAGCAGGAGGAGGAGAAGATCATTTCAACATATCCATAGCAGCTGATTGTGAAAAAACAAAACAAAAACACATCATGATGCTCAAAGACATTCCCTTTTCCCTAACAACAACCAACCAAACAAAAACAAACAACCAATAAAAGAATAATAATAATTAAAACAAACAAAACAACAACAACAACAAAAAACACTTCCTGGACCATTGTCTTGCTCACATTGTCTCCAGAGACCTCTGTGGACCACTGAGGCAAGGTACAAGTCACCCACTTGGCTACACTGCTCCGAGACGTTGTGAGATAATGTGTGATGGGCAGCATGAAACGATGCATCGGTTTTCTGTGTTCTGTGGTGCTTTCAAGTCCTGTGGTCCTGTGTGCATATGTGTTTGTTTTGTTGTTTTTCTTTTTTGTTTGTTCATTTGTTTTTTGTTTGTTTGTTTTGTATTTTGTGTTGGTTTGGTTTCCTAATGCACTGTGATTTTGCAATTTGGAGCAGATTTTAAGCTGCATAATAAACTTCTTTTTCATTTTACTTTCTCTCTCTGATTTTCTGCAACCAGTTTATAAACTTGAGGCTTGGTGGGGCATCCCTGTCCCCTTTTCTCTTTCCTTAGTTTATACATCTCACTAAAAATGTGGTGCCTGAAGCTTGTGAGGTGTAAATCGTTGCTTAGAGGGGGAATATTCAGATAAAATCTCAGTAAGGTGATTGCCATCATCTTATACTCTTCCTTTGACAGCCCGTACTGCTCACATTCATATGGTTTGAAAGGATTTATATGGCTTACTTAATTTAATTCAATTTTATTTTATCTTGTTAGGGGACATCATTCTAACTGCTTTTCATGTATATGGTTTCACTTAGCAGTGGTCTTAGAGAAAAAGCTAATTTCTTCTCAGAAAGGAAAACTCAGGAGCTTTTACATCCCCCCCACAAAATATAACAAGAGCGGCCAGTGAGTTTTTGGTGTATCAAAGAGAATTGATTAAATTTGATATCAGGGACTGTGCAAGGTAAATTAATTAAATTGACTAAGTAGGGCTCAGGTGGTCACAGCCAGGTCATGATGATCTCTGGGTTGCTGCTGGCATGCCAAGTTTTATTAAAATGATAGTTACAAAAGAAGAAGATCCTGCTTACTATGCACAGAACAGAAAGAAGGAAAAAAAAGGTTAATCAACAAATCATAATCATATAAATGAGCACAAGCTCATCTTGAAAAGCAATTACTTTTCTGGGCAATTTCATTCAACAATGGTGGGCTGCGCTCTTGTATCATGTCTGTGGCAGAGACACAATTAGCACCAAGATGGCCTCATTATGTCCTATCAAATGTAAACAAAATAATAATAAAAAAATCAGTTACAAGTACATCCTGTTTGGTGATTTTTGAGTATTAATACATTTTATGTTAATTTAATCCTAGAATGGATCTTTAAGGATATGCCTTGTAAATAATTAGTAGAACTCCGTTTAGCAGCAGCACGCCAAGCCTTTCCCCTGAAGGATGCAGAGCAATATGTTGTATTTTCTGCACTAAGTTATCCGAATATTACTTCAGATGCAGCCTCTCTAACCTCAGCATCGATTCCTCTGCTGAAAGGAAAATACCAGAATTTTGTCCCATTTCCAGTTCCAATGGCTTTACATTTTTTTTTTTTTCATGAGGTTTTGCATTTTCAGCAACATCAGGTTAGTGTCTCTGTCCTTTCCCAGCTGGTTGTCACCACGTTGACCTGATGGCCCCTGGAAGACTCCCGTGCTGAGAGCTCCTGCAGCTTGGCCGCGGGGGTTCGTGGTGCCCAAGTGCTTGTGTGGCACAGCGCTGGTTTGTCGCTGTGGCTCTGACGGTGGCTTTTCTCCACAAGCCCTTTTTTTATTAGTAGTATTTAACTACAGAAACTGACTGAGCACAACAGCTGTGTGCTCTTGTGCCCACTACCTCACCCCTCACTGACCCTCATAACCCCGGCAGTCACTTGCAGGAGGTGCCTCGTGGCCTCCTCCTCGTAGCCCATCCCTACCACTGCTGCACCTCCCTCAGTGTCTGAACTCCTCCTGCCTTGCCCCATCTCCCCTTGTGGAGCACAGCCAGAGAAATTCCTGTCCAAAACATCCCTGGAAACACTTCTTTCATATCTTTCATAGCCTGGCGCTGTGGCCTGCCGCCTCCTGAGCACGGCCTGGGGAAGTTCAAGCCTAGAGCTGTTCCTGGTTATCCGGGGACCGCCGCCACGTGCGGGTGAACGAGGGCCAACCACACACACACATCTCCTGCTTTTCTGAGCGGTCCTGCTTTCCCACCGCCCAGCTGGCTGTGCTTCATGGACGGCAGCCTGTCCTGGAAGCACGTCTGTCTGTACAGACTTTATTTTAATGTCTCCCAGCAGTCCACAGCTTTTGATTTTCCTTGAGACTGAGGGCACTGAGACAGCACTGCATGGCTGAGCAAGGGCCCAGCAGCCCCCGGGGGCTGAAATCAGATCCCAGGCCACAGACTGGGCAGAAAGAATCCCAGGGTGCTGCTCAGACCATCAGGGCATGGACACGGAGCTGGTTTGTCACCAGGATCACTTGTGCCCGAGATTCCTTCTCAGAGCTTTTCTTCTCTATGTATTATATCTTGCACTTTCCCCTCCTTTGGCCTCTTCTTTCAGCACTCATCCTCAGAGGCTTCTCTCTCCTGGTGCTGTGGGAACCCCTCTGCATGAACCAACCACTTGTGCAGCCCTCTTCACCCTCACCACTCCTCCCATCTTTTTCAGGAAGCTTCTCTGATTTCATTTCCCTGTTGGGTGTTGGCTGGAGATTGCTGGGGCATGACTGTAAAAGCCCTGAGTGCCAGAAAGTCAGAAGACTTTCTTTACAAATGATTTTCAATGATCTCTTGCTTCAAGGAGCTGTATCTGTGCCAGAATCCAAAAAGTGTACAACGTTTACATCCTTCACAACATCTTCCTCTCTCCTGAGCTTCCCCCCTCCCCCCCTTTCTTTTTTCTCCTTTTCTATTTTTTTCTCATTTTTTCTCCTTTTTTGGGTGCTTCTTTGGTCTTCAGTAGGACTTCTCCTGGCCTACTCTTGAAGCTAAGCATCAACTTAAAAGACCATCTTTCCTTACATTTCCTGACACCAGGAAATGGCTCGAATTTTAGCTCTGAAAGATGTATACAGGGAGGATTCAAGCACAGGTCCCTGAATAAATCACCCAGCCTAGGCCCATTTGGGAAAGGGCACCTTTCTACACATGGCTGTTCTTGGAAACAAAAAGATCTAGGGCTTGGTGTAAAAGACTGAAAAATACTGAAGCTATCTTTTCCCTTCCCACTCTTAGTGCAGAAATGCACAAAGAGGAGGATTGATTTCTGCTCTTCCTCCAGGGTGATCAGAGATGTGCTTCTTACCCCTCCCAGCCTTGGTCTCCTATGTATCATATAGTACCCACACTACTCTTCCCCTTTCTGACTCCCTTCACATGTAACGGAAGAGGCTTTGGCTGTAGTAAAGTAATCAAAACCTGACGGAGGAGAGAGGACACATGAACAGAGCGTATAACACAGTGGCTCCTCTTAGAGACCTGGACGAGGTGCTGACAATGTGCTCTCTATAAAGTATGAGTACATGTACTCGTTGCATGTATCTCTGAGTGTGGACATTCATATTTTTGTCCAAGCATTCAAGTATTACATCTTGGCAAAGACTGTCTTTGTGAGGCCAACTGTTACAAGTAACAGACCCAGTTTTTAAATGCATACCTAGAGGTTTTTTTTTTTTTTTTTTTTTTTTTTTTTTTTTTTTTTTTT
>CM021797.1:81888820-81920838 GCA_011076525.1 Nettapus auritus | reverse complement strand
GTTTTTTTTTTTTTTTTTTTGTTTTGTTTTGTTTTGTTTGTTTGTTTGTTTGTTTGTTTTAAATCTGTCTACATATCAGCAGGCTGTAGAAATGGCCTGACCTCATGAAGTTCAGCAAAGGCAAGTGCTCCTTGACCTGCCCATGGGGAGGAACAACCCCACACATGCATAACTGCTGGGGATGCCCAGCTGGAAAGCAGCCTTGCAGAGAGGGACCTGGGGATCCTGGTGGACCAAGTTGAACATGGGCCAGCTGTGAATGACAAGGCCATCCCGGTGAGACTGTCTCCAGCAGGTCCAGGGAGGTGACCCTGCTGCTCTGCTCAGCACTGGTGGCACACCTCTGAAGTGTGGCATCCAGGTCTGGGCCTCATGCAAAGGTGATGGAGGAACTGGAGTGTCTCCTACGAGGAAAGGCTGAGAGAGCTGGAGACTGCTCAGCACAGAGCAGAGCAAACTCATCCGTGTATTTAAATACCTGAGAGGAGGTGCAAAGAGGATGGAGCCCAGCCATTGCTGATGGTGCTCAGTGCCAGGACAAGAGGCAATGGGCACAAACTGAAACATGGGAGGTTCCCTGTGACCAGGAGGAAACATTTCTGTGCTAGGAGGGTGACCGAGCACTGGAACTTGCTGCCCAGAGAGGTCGTGGCTTCTCCATCCCTGGAGATATTCAAAACCCAACTGGCACTGGTCCTGGGCTACTTACACTAGGTGGACCTGGTTAAGCAGGGAGGTTGGGCCAGGTGATCTCCAGGGGTTCCCTTCAGTGTCCAACGTTATGAGATTCAGCCCTGGATTTTTCAAGGAAACAGTGATTAGTGTAAACTTTTACCTTTCTCTTTTTTTCTGTAAGAGAGACCACACTGAGTCTGGGATTTCTAAGGCAATGGAAAAACCTTCATTCAGACAGGAACAGGAACCAGGACAACTCACTGGTAACTTAGACTATTGAGTAGAAAGCCTGTGTGTAATACTTGGTAGCTCAGTTTATTATTAATTTATTTATGTCCTAACACAAATTATGAACAAATACCATGAAACAGATTAAAGTGTTGGTTAGGAAACAGGAATCGTCCCATGTCTCATGTTTCCTGACATGCAAACATTTCTACTGGAAAAAACAAGGATGCTATTGTGTGTTACGGTTTTGTCATTCTGGTCCTTATTTGATAGCTGTTTATTTATTTATTTCAGTGAGGTGTGGATATTTCTGTAACTGTGGATGGGACCATGTTTCTATTCCTTTCTAATTATCAAAGCTTGAGTGTCCATTTCTAATATGCGGCTGTTGGTGCATGTTTGTCTGTCCTCACTTTCGTTGCCACAAGAGGGCATGTTTACTATTCCAGTAAGATGCAGTGGGAACGAAAAGTGGAGGTCTTTGTGTATTAAGGAATTTCTTTTTTTCCTCTTCACCCCCTAAAGTGTTTGCTACATTACCGGTAAATAAACTATTAGTCTATTTTGACATGGATAATCATGCACCAGGAGGAGCACTTTTCAATCTGTATCATAGCCACATAAAGCTGATGAAATATTTCACAGTAAGACCGAAAAAGACCTCTCAAAACAGTTCTCTGTTCAGGATGGCATCCCGTAGTTACAGCTGCGATACAAAATCTGCATTCTCTTGTGGCTGTAGCCATACATAGAGAAGTCCATAATTGTTACCTGGTCAGCAATTCCCACAAAAATAAAACATAATAGATTTAAGGTATGTTAAGCTAGATTTGGAAGACTGTGTAGATCTTGTAAGCTTGTGGCAAGTCACCGTGCCTGCAGAAGGGATGTATTGGTCAGTTGGAGTCAAAAGGTTAGGCCTTGTGTCTGAAATCCTTGACAACACATATGGTAAATTTTCTTAGAAACGGATAGAGATAAAGCAAATTTGGTTATAAATGAATTGAGAGTGAAACCTCACACCACACCAAAGAAGCCATAACTGTACAACATTATGGAGAGAGATGTCCTTGCCTTTTTTAAACTGTTCTAGAAGAGGGATATAATTATCTGGTAAAAACTATTGGTTATCATTTTCTATTAGTTCTATAGGACACTTCCATTATGGAAGGTCACTTTTCTCCAGATATTATATTGTATTTTGTACAACAAAGTACTCATAGAATGTGACATTTGGTGTTCTGCAAAATAAATTATGATTCCTGTCCTGTGAGAGAAGCTAAAAATAGGCAGGAGAGAGCAGACAGGTACTTTACAGCATATGCCATCTTCAAATGCACAGCAAAAACTCCTATCTCATGGGGGTGGGAATCTTAACACAAATGTGTACTGCTTTTTGACTTGCTAAGGGATGTTTTGGAGGGGATTTTTTATCTTGTGACATTTTCATTGCTCTGTGTTAATAAATTTCATCGCCACACACTGTAACGGTTTTGTCTGCCTGCCTCTTGCACACAAGTGAAACACAGAGGAAACGCACTTGTTTTACACCAGTGATGACAGAAAACATAGTTTTTGTTTCATTTTCATGAAATTTAGCATTTGATTGGCCAATCCCCTGCACAGAGCGTTTGCTACGTTATGAAGTTGTATCCTTAAACTCATGTGATTACCACGTTCTGCTCTGCATGGGGCCATCAATACCTTGAAGGCAGGATGTTGTGGAATGAGCCATTTGCCGTAGCACTCAATTCCATGCTCAGAATCCATGTTGCTTTGCACCACTCCAGTGCTAAACTCTACCGTAAAATCGAGCTCTGTAGAATTGAGTGCATGCTAGAAGTTTCTGACTTTCTTCCAGGAAAAGCACTTCAAGATTTTTTCCTCAGAGAGTTGATATTTGAGCCAATTTCCCTAACACCCACTCCAATTGCCTTGCTAAGAAAGAGCTTGATAAGTAAAAGGAAGAAACTGCATCTTAATTGCAAGACTTAAATGGAAGACTTAAATTTTCTAGGCAGGGCTAGCAGATTTCTTGTTACCTTTGATCAGGCTGTTGCTCCTGCTTATGGTCCTCTTTGTTCATTTTCTCTCACACAGTTTTTAGGTCTGGATATGTTTTATGATGGTGCTGCTGGGCCCATGCCATTTGTTAGCAGTTACACAGCGTCATGTGCACACAGGAGATGCACGTTTCTGACTTACCAGAGATGAACAAAAACTTGCATTAATAGTTAAAAGTAAAATATTAAATCTGTGCCTTACGCAGGGGTGATTGATAGCTTCCATTACAATCCATTAGATATTTTATTCTTGTTAAATGAAGAGCAGACAACTTTGTCAAGTATTTTTAGTTCCCCCTGGTCGTAGTGGCTCAATCTATTCTCAGGGATGTCCTGTAAATGGCCACATATGGCTTTGTGTCTGTAGGAGTGATGACCGTACAGCTGGCTTTCATTGCCCACCAATTTACCAGAGCCCCCTTTATTGTGAGTCTGACAGCACCAGGGAGCTTTGTAGAACTAACAAAATATATCTATTGTCTAATTGTCTATTTATCACCTTCCAGGGATTTGTGGGCCTCTCATCTGAAAGCAAAGGGGGGACGGACTTGAACAATGATCCTTGTCAGGGCAGTTGCTCACTTTAAATTAGGGTCTCATTGCTAAATAACTAATTTAGTCCTGCTATCAGACAGAAAAAGTGGGTATTCAGTGCAAAGTGCCAGCTGGGGAATTGATTATGTCTCCTCTTAGTGTGCATGATAAAAGTGCTAGACCTGACCACTCCTGAAGGTGGAGGTAGCTCCTTGGAGGCAGGCAGCGTTTCCTCACGGAGGATGAGCAAAGGATCCACCAAGGAGGAACCCCCGAGCAACATAGGTGAGGAAACAAAAGTGGTTGAGGACAAAGTGATTTTTTTTCCCTCTTCCTGATCAATATTATAGCAAGGGAAGAAACACGTGCTTATTCCTTTTCATAAATAAATCTTGGAAACTATTTATTTAGCTCTCTGAGATGAGTGCTGACCTGCCTGAGTAACCTCAGTACTAAAAACTGGAAACTGCAGTCTTACATCAAGTTCCTTAACCCCTAAACGGAGGGTCTGACAGCATCCAGAAGACACCCTCCCCTTTGAGCCTTTCCTTCTCCTCTTCTGTGCCCAGCCCAGGCATACCTGCTGCAGACAGAAGTTTTCAGAAACAGAGAACAGATTTTTTTCACTCTGTTCTGCCTCTGCAACAGATGGAAATGCCTGTTTCCCCAAGAGGATGATACTTGGCTAAAAGCAGGCCAGCATAAGCACGCACGTATTTCCTTTGGGACGCTTGTCTCCCTCCTTGAGTCAGGCTGGCATTGGCTGTCCTCTGCCTCTGATCCCAAGCTCAGTGAAGGAATGGGCAGAGGCAGGACCTTCCTTGATTCAGGTCTCAGCTTCAACTAGTACTGCTTAGCTTTCCATTTAATGCTGATATTCATTACTCCGGAGAAGGAAAATATATGAAGTTTAAACACCTTTTCCTCCTGCTCCTGTGGGTTGGGAGAACTGGACCATGCCATCCATGGCTTATGAGGTCCTTCTGCGCACCCTCTGCTTGCTTACCTCTTCGTGCCTGACTCTGGCTCCTTGGCAGCAGCTATACCAAATGAGCACAGTTATCAGCAGCAAATGCCAGTCTTCTCCTCAGCTGGTTTGGACAAGCCAAGCTTGAAGGGGTACTTCTCTTACCCTCTGAAGCTTCAATTTATCAGGGCAACCTGCTCTCATCCATGGTATCTACCCTTGGTGTCCTGACTTCAGTTGCTGCATGCTCTTCTATTCAAAAGCCACAGATGCTAGGGGGGTTGAAAGAAAATTATTTATTTATTTATTTATTTATTTATTTTTCAGAAATTCTCATCCATTTTCAGCAAAACCAGCAACTCTGACACAATGACAGGATTTTCCCCTGTGGCCATCTGTACAGCAGCACCAAAAGGTAAAAATTCCCTCTTCCTCTCAAAACACTGCCTTTGGAAATAATTTTTGCAAACCTAACTACGTCTCTTTCAGGGAAAGGCTCTGCTCCTTTCAGGAGTCAGGCTACCTGGCATAAGATTATCAGAATACGGACTGCAATATTCCTGTTTAAAATAATTCCTCATTCCAGCCCAGTGGAGTCCTGATGCGACGGGGAGACAGCAAAACACAAAATCTCCAGCATAGCTGGTAGGCACATGGGCACTATGCGCAGAGCCAGCCACTGTGCTTTTAGCGGCTGCCTAGCCCTGCACTGGGCCTGTAGCTCAAGAAAGCCAAAAAAAAAAAAGAAAGGAAAAAAAAAAAAAAAAAGGAAAAAAAAAAGGTAACACACAAAGCCTACGCACAGTGTTGCTGTCAAAGATATATGCTGTCATCACTCACCAGGACACGCCACGTGACACGTGGTTTGGGCAGTCTACTGTGACAGCACATGACAAGCACACTGGTTCCCAATCAGACACCCACTGCTCGCTGTGCTCAGCCCACAGCAGCACAGTGGTGCCTGAGACATCTGCACTTCCTAACAAGAGGGAGGCTGGTTGCAGACATTACTGTGCAAATCCTGCCTGGTATTTCAAAAGGTGTTCCCGTAATAGTAAGCTACCACATGCTACTGTGGAGGTCTTCATACAGACAAAAAAAATGCAGAAGTTTTTTACCGACATCTTCTGCTTTGGTTATTTTCAAGGAGCTGTTGTACGTCCAGCTGTAAAACCTTTCATTTCCTGTCTTCCAAGAATGTCTGTTCCATTCGGAAGCCCTTATGTATTTAGTAATTAAAACCAATAACTAGACTTATACCTGATAGCCACTGGAAACTAGCTAAGTGACCTGTGCTGGTAACACAGAATGTGTTAGAGGGGCCATCACGTGCTCGGATCAGATCGAGTGGGTCAGGCTGGCAAAACTGTCTTTGCTGAGTGAGGATGGCACAGATACACCCACAGACAGAACAGCCAGCTGGGTGTTCACGGGGGTAGTGGCTCCGTACTGTATTCCCATCGCGTTCTGTACACAGGCAGATGGTTTGTTTCCTCTGTGGCACACCCAAAATGGTTTGTTTAACTTACAGTCTTTCTATGTTCTCTCCCCTCCCATTGAAATACTGGGAAACTTGTTATCCTTATAGTAGGGCTTTTGAAACGGGGACAGCCCCTTTCCCTTCAGTGTCTGCCTCTCCTGGCCCCGTGCAGATACTAGCTCTCAGGGGTGGAGCTGAACACCTGCTGGCCAAAATGTCCTGTTCCAGCCTTCCTTATCCCCAGCCAGGCCTGGTTACCCAATAACTTGATCTGACATTGGATTTCCAGTCAAAACTTCTGTAGTCAGGACCACAAGGTGGGTAGGAAAAGGAGCAGCATATGTGTGGGACACCAAGCAGCACTCTGGGGTGCAGCTCTCCATCTGCCTGGGTGCAGTGCCCCAGCTCTGCACGCCGCCGTGAGCAGTTCAGACAATCTCTATACACAGCATCAGGCTTTTTCCTGTTGGTTACCATCCCTCACCATGCATTTTTAATAGTTTGAGCACTGTATCCATATGCTATGCATGTGCTTTAGTTCCATACACCAATGGCCCTGAGTGCGCTTTGCATGCTGTTCTCGGGAATTTCCTCCTCTAACATGTCCTGCCCTGGAGGCACGACGAATGTGTTGTATACCCTGACTTTTCTGCTGCTTAACTGCTGCCTGACTGTTCATCAGCGAGCCCCTCAGGCTTCCAGCTGCTTTAGCTGCACCAGTGCTTTCCATGGGCCACGTGCTGCTGGCTTTACCAGCCCTCATGGCATTAAGCCTTCCTCTGAGGGACAGATCCTTTAATTTCCTTCATACGGTGTGGGGTTGTGTCCCACGAGGCACTGGCTAACAGTGGAAATGGGGAATGTGTGTGTGTGTGTCTGCTGTGACCCAGCCTTTTGAAAAGCACTGGGTGATGCCTGGCTGGCACGTCGGGATGCCCTGGCACCACTTCCAACCCCTGAGGTAAGCCGTGCAGGGCGGAGCAGGGCTGCCCAGCCTTAATCAACACCTGCCCACCATTAATGAAGTGCAGCAGGAAGGGATTGTTCATCTGAAACTGGACACAGAAGGACCAGGTGGACTTCTGTAGTACGTGACTCTTCCTGGACTGAGAGGTGACTCTGCAGGCCCCAATTCACTTGTGGCAGAGACCTTCAAACTTTTCTCCAAAGAGGAAAAGTGATAGTTGTGTAGCTCCATTTCTCTTGTTATTTTGGCATCCGACTAAGTGAATCCCCCTTCCTGATGAAGGGCCTGGCTTACAAAAGATGAAGGGTGACATGCATGGATTTTGAGGTTCCTGTCTGACCAAAGGATCACCACAGAGGGGGTCTGGAGAGGAAAGATAAAAATCGACACCGACATATTTGCAGTGCTGCATCCCTCTTTGTTGCAGGAGAGATTTACAGCTGCCCTATGCACCTTGATGTGCTGTCAGACTGACAGGAGGGAGAATGCACTTAAAGGATGACATCAAAATGTCAGTGATGATACTTTATATCATTCGCATTAATATTAATTAATAAACAGGGCATACATAAATATTTATAAAAGTCGGTATGAGGGATAAATGTTAGTGTGTTAATAGAGACATAAGCTGTAAAACTGATGTGACAGTAGAGAGAAATAAAGATTTTGACATAAACCAAAAGCCATAAATCCATGGCACGATCAGACTTGGAGCTCAGCATGGGACCTGGAGGCCACTGGAACCACCTGCTGTGTGCATGGCTTGCCACAGTCTTCAAAGGGATCAGGTCCGCTTTGGACTGGTGGATCATGCAGCACATGCTCTCCCCCGGTGTTCCCAGGGCTGACTCTGTGTGATCTATGCCTTTCTGAAAGGTTTTCATGGAGACGATGATAACTGTTTGAAAGCTGAAGGCAGGTCGCATACTGTCCACAGGCATTTCCTGAATGGAGCCTACCTCTGGGTGATGTAAATGTTGTTCTGACACCAAGAAGTAAGGAGGGATAGTTCCAAGCTTCAGCATCTGTATGGTTTCTCCTGATTGAGACAAGATAATGATGCAGTTTAATTCTTTTCCTGTCTTCTGTGGCTGGAAACATGCTGGCTTCCAGGTTTGCATTTCTGCACACCTCATTTGAGGCAGTGTGGTCTATTTCTGCAGGACAGCAGTTGACCCCAGGTGGTAACATGAGCAGTGGAGAGGACAATACCTTAGCCTGCTGCAGGGGTCTTACCTCAACAAGGAACAGAAGTTCTTGCATGCACTCAGGTTAATGCTTCTGTGCCTCCACTGCTTCGGCCTCTCAAAGCTTTGACTACTGAATCTCATCCTAGCCTGGCTGATTCAGTTGTACTTCTAGAATCACAGAACCAGAGAATGGTTTGGGATGGAAGGGACCTAAAAGCCTCCTGCAATGGGCAGGGACAGCTCCCAGCAGCCCAGGCTGCCCCCAGCCCCATCCAGCCTGGCCTTGGGCACTGCCAGGGATGTGGCAGCCATAGCTTTTGCCACCTCTCCAGGACCAGAAGCAGTCAGTGCCATGTGGACATTTATTATGGATTTTCCTTTGTTACTTTGATACGAACTCCCCCATTTGTAGCCAGCTCAGCGGCACAGCCTACACCCTTCCCCATTGTCATGCCCTGCATACAGGTGCCAGGGGTGGCTGTGAAGGGGCTGGATCTGCGTGAGCAGCACAGAGAGCATGGCACAGGGAGCTGTGGAGCACCTAGCTCTCTCCTCACCATGGCAGCTACCAGGCTGCAGTTAAGCTGTCAAGACCTCTCCATTAAGCACATGATCTAATTAAGCAACAAGACCATGATGGACAGGGGATTACTGGATGTTTGCGATAGGCGGCAAGGCGCTGGGCCAAAAAACTGTCATTCTACTCATTGTGAAAGGAAAACTGGATAAGAAAAAAATAGCAACTGCGTTTGTCACAGCAGCCAGCTGTGTAAGCCACTGGAAAGCTGAGTTTGTCCTGGTGGTGGCATGGCTGGGAGAACTGCTGAAGTCTGAGGCAGAACATTGCAGAGAGAAAGGAGCTAATCTGCATCAGGAGACTGGTTGCATGAGGTGCCAGGCCTGGAAAACAGGTCGTTTGTTATGATCTGTCAGGAATTTCTTCATTCCACTGTGAGTGATTTCCAGCCAGACAACACAGTGTGTCTGGTGACTGGTCCTGACACTCTTTCCACTCCATAGCGTAACGAGAGCCCACGGACTGCATGTCCTACAGAGGCAGTGAGCACAGCGGCAATCCTGCAGCCTTCCTAACTGGCCTTTCTAAATTCCATTCAGTCAGAACAGTACCACCTGATTTGCAATAGCGGTTCCTTTTCTGGGGAAAGGAAAAAAAAGCCTTGGGGCATGCTACGCAATGCAGAAGGAAGGAAAAATCCATGGCTGGTTGTCCTGGCTCAATAGTGTCTCTCTAGCAGGTGGCCATGAGAAACGGGAGGTGCTCAGATACAGCCTCATGCAAATCCTGTCAACAGCTGTTCAGACAGGAGTGTGTGTGGGTGTACAAGCACAATCAGCAGAGGATAGGCAGCAGGTACAGCAGAGCTTCACAGTGATGCAGAGCCTCTAAGAAGACCAAAGTCTATTACCTTTGAGTCTGGAAGAGCATGGTGCAGTTTTAATGAAGACATGATAGCCCTGCCTATGATGGCAGACAACAAATGAGCAATTATAACAAAGTGGCCCCAGTATATGCGGTTCCTGGAGGCAAATAGTCCTTTAACTTAGCAAACTGTAATCTGGCAAGAAACATCGAGCAGTGGTCAGCGTTAGTCCTCTCTATGGGTTCAGCCAAGTAGCATGATAGCCTTCAATATACATGTGCTCCTGCAGAAAGTTCTTCACAGTTGATCTGTTTCACAGGATCATAGCATTGTTCAGGTCAGAATTGACCTCCAAAGGTTTGTAGACCAACCTCCTGGTCAAAGCAGGGTCAGTGTGAGGTCAGACAAGGTTACACAGGATCCATGGTGGTCTTGAAAACATCCAACAATAGAAACCGCACAGCCTCTCTGGGCAAGCTGTCACTATACAGTTCTTAGGGAGCAAAATCTTCTTAAATCATAATTTCAACCTCTCCATTAAAACGTTTTCCTGTTGTCTCTTGCCCTCCCACCATGCACAACTGTGAAGAGCCTGGCTCTTGCCTATTTATGGCTTCCTTGTAGATGTTGAAAGAATGCTATTAAATCCTGCAAAGACCAACTCATCGAGACAGTTCCCTCATCCTACCATCCCTGGCAGAACCTCTCCTGATTTCTGTAAAACATGTGGCTTTCAACACTTAATGTGACTTACCACAGAAAAATAGATAATACCCATAGAAACAGATGCCTTTGTCACACAATAAAGTGAAAGGCTGTGACCAGCCTATGGATGACAAGGGTCTGTTTGTGTGAGATGCTGCTCTTGTCAGTTAAAGCCAAAGCCATTAGAGTTACCTGCATTCAATCCTTCTCTTCAGCAAAAGAATACTGGAGGCGGGCATTGTCTCTAAGTACCTCCCCATGTGCTCTCCAGTCTTCTGTGTATAATCACAGAATGTCTAAGGCTGTCGGGGACCTCAGGAGATCACCTGGCCCAACCTCCCTGCTTAACCAGGTCCACCTAGTGTAAGTAGCCCAGGACCAGTGCCAGTTGGGTTTTGAATATCTCCAGGGATGGAGAAGCCACAACCTCTCTGGGCAGCATGTTCCAGTGCTCGGTCACCCTCCTAGCACAGAAATGTTTCCTTCTGGTCACAGGGAACCTCCCGTGTTTCAGTTTGTGCCCATTGCCTCTTGTCCTGGCACTGAGCACCATCAGCAATGGCTGGGCTCCATCCTCTTTGCACCTCCCCTCAGGTATTTAAATACATGGATGAGTTTTCTCTACTCTGTGCTGAGCAGTCTCCAGCTCTCTCAGCCTTTCCTCGTAGGAGACACTCCAGTTCCTCCATCACCTTTGCATGAGGCCCAGACCTGGATGCCACACTTCAGAGGTGTGCCACCAGTGCCAAGCAGAGCATCAGGGTCACCTCCCTGGACCTGCTGGAGACAGTCTCACCGGGATGGCCTTGTCATTCACAGCTGGCCCATGTTCGACTTGGTCCACCAGGATCCCCGGGTCCCTCTCTGCAAGGCTGCTTTCCAGCTGGGCATCCCCAGCAGTTATGCATGCGTGGCGTTTTTTCTCCCCATGGGCAGGTTAAGGGGCACTTGCCTTGGCTGAACTCCATGAAGCTCCTGTCAGCCCATCTCTCCAGACTCTTCAGGGCCCTCTGGAGGGCTGCATGACCCTCTGACATATCAGCATCTCCACCCAGTCTGTGTTATCTGCAAACTTGAGAAGATACGCTCTGCCCCAACATCCAGATCATTAATGAAGACATTAAACAGTAAAGTAGATGTTAAACTGGACCCAGCATGGACTCGTGGGGCACACCAATAGACTTTGTGCCACTGGTAACCACCCTCTGTGTCCAACCGATAAGCCAGTTTTCAATCCACCTCACGTCTGCTTGTCCAGCTCAACAGCTTCTCTATGAGGATCTTGTGGGAGGATGTATGAAAAGCCTTACTGAAGTCCTGGCAGACAATATCCATTGTTCTTCCTTCCTCTACAGATTCAGCCATTTCATCATAGAAGGTTACCAATTTGATCAGCCATTCCCCCTTTTGGTGAATCCATGCTGACTAGTCCTGGTAATTTTCTTTCAATTTCTGTGCCTGGGAATGGTTTCAAGGATTATCCTCTCCATCAACTTCACCTCAAGGACTGAGGTGAGGCTGACCAGCCTTTATTTTTTTATTTATTTTTTATTTTTTCTTGGTCCTTCTTTTGCCCTTCTTCAAGATAGGAGCGACATTTACTTTCCTACAGTCTTCACAAACTTCTCACAGTCTCCAGAACTAGTCAAAGATTTTGAGTGGCCACTTAATGACAACTGCCAGCTGCCTCAGCACACAGGGGGGCATCCCTTCAGGTCCCACTGACTTCTGTATACCCAAGTTGTTGAAATATTCCCTGACCTGATCCTCTTCCACCAAGGCAACGTCTTCCTTGTTCCAGCTATTCACCTCGGTCTCTGGGACCTGGACTTCCCAAAGGCTGGTCTTGCTGGTAGAAGCTGATTCAAAAAAACACTCAGTGCCTTCTGTAAATCCAGTGTCACCAGGTCCTCCATCATATTCACCTATGTGTCCACAGTTTCCCCAGCCTTCTTTCTGTCACCTATGTACTTCCCGATGCACTTCTTTTCTTTGACTACCCCGGCCAGATTCAATTCCACTTGAGCTTTAGCTTTCCTGACTTAATCACTGGATGATTGAACAATGTCTCTGTGTTCCTCCCAGGTTACACATTCTTGCTTCCACCCTCCTTTTTTTTTGCTAGAGTTTCACCAGGAAGTCTTTGTTCATCCACACAGACATTCTGTAAAGGGCCTCATCAGCTTATTCTATCTGGACTGGTAGGTGGTCTTCACAATATTTTCCTCCCTTTAATTCTAACACATATACTCTTATTGCACTTCTCATCCATCCCCAGGCAGAGCTCAATGCACTCCATCATTAAGCCCAGCTCTCATAAAGGGCAGCACACGCTCTTCTTCTCTCCAGCCTGTCCTTCCTGAAGAGTCAGTATCCCTTCCTTGCAACCCTCCAGCCATAGGAGCCATCCCGGGGCATGTCTCCATGCCCTAAAAAAGATTGCCCTTTCACACCCACCTCTAACTCAGCATGTTTATTTCCCATTCTGCATGCATTAGTATACATTAGTATACAGGCACTTTAGAGAGGTATCCCAGCATGTTGAGTTGGAAGAAAGCATTTGGGGGATTTCTCCAAAATGGTGCCTTGTAGGAACTTCTTAGCTTATATGTATATGTTGGAGGTGACAGGGCTGCTGGATATTACCTCATTTCCCCCTCATTCCCAGTTTGAAACTCTTCTTACCAGGTTAGACCTCTTATTGTCTAAAATAGATTTGCCCTGTGTTGTTATGTGGGTCCCATCTCTGTTAAGTACATGGTGATCTCCAAACCTTGTCATCAACCCATTCTGCAGCCCATTATTGACCTGCCCTACAATTGTCCTTCTCCTAGCATTCTTCTCCCATACCAGCATGGAGAGGAACACCACCCGGGCCCACGTGCCCTTGACCTCCCCCAGCATACCACAGTAACTTTTGATACTGCCTAGGTTTCTCCTGGCATTTTCATTCCAATGTGTGCTGGAGAAACCACCCCGTGGTGGTGTGTCACCACCATGTCTGAGACTGCTTAAGAAACTGGTATGAATTCAGCTGAAGACCTTTTCTTTTTGCTCTTCTGCACAAACCTTCACAACCAGGAGCCGTGTGCTAGGCCTCTCCTGAACACTGGCTAAAAGGGTTCAGCCCTCATTAACGAGGTAGCTGCAACAAAGACTCCAGGCACCCTGAGTCAAGGGCCACATTCATCAGAGGTTGTTAGAGCTTTCTTGGACCCACACCCTTTGGCTCCCTTTATTTCCTTCATACCAGCAGGTACCCTCAAGTTTCTCAGAGCGTTCCAAGGCATTTCCCAATGGTCTTGGACCTTGTCCCTAGAAGGTCCAGAAGCTGTGAAAGCAGAACCCAGAGACTGCTGCACAAACTGCTGCATCTGCTGACTGCCTTTGTTGGCTGCTAGAAAGCTTTGGAAAGTCTGAGGCATGTACATGTCATCATTTAGGAAACCACTGCAAAGAGAACAAGTTTTTATGGAACTAATAGGTTGAGATTTGCCTTAACTTTATAATGAATCATACTGGCTAACTCACAGGCTCATGTAATTAGAGATGAGACTTGAAAATTCATAAAACTTTAACCAGAGCTTAGCACATGATTTTCACAAATGCACAGTACTGGCAGTACTAAACGGCTTCATGAAAAAGAATGACAGCAGTTAGTCAAATTATCCTTCCTCCTCTCAAAATAATATGCTGGGTCTATGCTATGACATGCATGTAGGAAACATCCTCTCATGTGTGAAGCAATATAATAGAAAAGCACAGTAGTCTGAAGGAAGCGGAATATCCTCAAAATCACTTTGTGAAGCTCTTGGGTGTTTCATAGACTGCCACTGGTTGCCACACCAAGTTGCCTTTTGGCTGTAATGGAAGGAGAGGAAGAAAAACATTTCAAATCTGTGAAGGCCTCACTCCTTGGTGGCAGAGGTTAACACGTGTCATAAAATGGAAGAAGTGTACCTGAAGTTTGTTCACAGAACATGCTTGATGTTGACTCTACGTTTAATCATTCCCAAGAACTGCTAATGTGGGACTGAATGGCTCCAGGGAGCAGTAATAGGAAAACAAACAAACAAACAAACACACGCACAAACAAGACAAAACAAAACAAAAACCTTCAGCCCCTAGGTCACTTGCTTAAATTCAGCCTAGAGCACTAGTCCTTTAACATTATTATGATTTCCATGCTAATTTGTGAGGGGAATTAGTGTCCTTAAAAGTGGTTGCTATCAGACAGCTATCTATGTAATGATCCTCTAGACATGTGAGTTTGCATTGTGAATGTCAAGACAGCAGTACGAAGACATAGGGATAGCATCCAGGCAAAGAAGGAAATATCCACACAGCATCTTGCATTTGGAGCAAATTCTATTAGGTTGCCCTGGGAGAAGTAAGAAACAGAGATCATTGCTCAGAGAAGGAGATCTCCCTAGCCATTAAGATGTCTTGTCCATCGTTTTGAATTATTTGGTAATTATACAATCTACTATCGTTAATCAGACACACATTTCATTCCTTCTTAGTCCTTTACAACACATTATGAATGTGCCAGACATTTGAACAACTTGAATGTTTCTAGTGTATTGTCAATACTGGCGTGCTGGAAGTTTCTTTCAAGCCTGATATGGATTCAGAATTCACCTCTGCAGACGTCTCAGTGAAAACAAAACTAAAATCTCACAGCAATATTTTGGAGCAACTCGGCCCATGATTCTGAATTCATCAACATTTTATCTTAAACAAAAAAGAATATTGTTTTTTATGTTCCTTTCATGTGGTGGTCGAGTCAAAAGCCACAGCAGCTTAACAGCCTGGAAGATTTTTCATTGTCTTCCTGCATTCAGCCTCTCTCAGGCTGCCTCCCATTGGTTCTCCAAACACAAATCCAAGAAAATAATTAAAACTGCAATTTACTTATACGTCTTATGTATATATATTAAAAATCGTACAATTGCTGTTTTCTAATTTATGCAGGCAGTGTCCTTTAGGAGCAGATTGCAAGTAGACAAGCTGGAGTAGAAGCCTGTCCCCCAAGCACAGCAAAGCAGACGCTCGTGCCGTTGAATTACTAAGCTGTAGTTGAGACACTCTATCTAGTAGGCTAGGAGAGCCCGCTGCTTCATTCCTGGAGTCCTGAAAAGCTGGCTGGGAACATGCATATCTGACGAGTAGAAGCAGCAGAGCCGGCTGATGAATTAGAGCCAAGGAGGAATTAGCCCTTTCCTTAATCCTTTCAGCAAATGTGTTGTGTGTTTTCAGCACCACCACAGCCACTGTACGGTGAGTGTGGTATTGAATCATGTTTCTTTTCCTAAGTCTCATCCTTCAGCACAACAGCCGGAGAGATGAACAAAGGTCCTTTATTCGCTTTGCTGGTGGGAATGTCTGTCTTCTCAAAGAAGGGGCTATTTTTTCACTTGAATATGTAATAGCTACCTCCACCTGCGTGACAGGCACCTCCCATGACTCTCTGGGACTACATGACAACAGCAGAGCTGCAATTTTAATAGACTCCAAGTAGTTTTCACAGAGAGGAGCCTTAAAAACTCCCCAAGGAGAGATCATCAAGCGGAATGGTCCCCGGTGCTGGGTTTATTAGCAGGCAGGACGGGAAGGTTGATTAGCCTGCGTGGCTGAACAGACATGCTGTCAGACAGGCTTCTTAATCCAATCAGTTACCTGTCGGAGGGGGAACTGTCTTGAGTTTCCAAACACAGAACGTCCAGGGAGTGATGTGCCACTGCTCCTGCAAGCCTGCCACCACCCGGAATGCTTCCCCGGCCAAGAACGTGCATTTGTTGTAGCCGGGGAGGCTGGGATTGACTTTCCTTTAGTGAAAGGGGGAAGGTTAAAAGCCACCATGAGCATCTTCCTCCCCTAAAAAACACTGCTTGTAGGATATGGATCACAGCCTGCTCGGGAAGACCTTGTATAGACACAATTAAACATCTCAGGCATTGTGGTAATATTTCATCTAGGCAGTGGCCTAACAATGCTCTTGAATTGGTCCAAATTAACATTATTGTATTCAAAGATGCTAAGCTAGCTGATGGGCTGGATAGGCTCACTTGAGGTCTGTGGAAGCCTTTTGCAAATAAATTAATCCTACGAACACCTTGTTTTGCTGACAGTATTTACACAACACTGTGAAATAGAGCTGCCAAAACCAGAATCCCTTAAACTTAGTAGAAAACTATTTTGATTTCAGAGATAACTACATCGGGCTCTTACTATGATGACAAGAAAGTGGCAGTTCTGCTTTGGTGGAGGTTTTAAGACTTGTTTGTAGTCACAAAACCAAAACCTGGAAAATGTGAGATGTTCAAGATTCTTCTGTCCCCAGACTGGAAGAAAGCATTTTATTCCACGCTGCTGTAAAATGATGCAGCAGTGGCTGGAAATCCAGATCAGCACTCAGTTTCCCCGTAAAACTGCAGAACTTCTGATGAGAGTCTTGAGGTGAAAAGTACAATGAGATGGAAATGGCTGAGTAGCCGAGTCCTAAGCCCACTGTTTCTTCGTTGAGGGAACAGAGAACCCTCAGCTTTAGCAGAGGCTCTGCTTAGATCAGAATTCCTGGAACAGAAGTAATCGGTCTGTGAAGCTGAAATGTTGAATTACTGAAATATCACAATGGTTTCCTAAGGAAACCTAGGAAATGGTGAACAAGTTTGATTTTAAATAAGAAACCCTATGAATAATCTTCATTAAAGTTACTAGAGGGTAAAAAAAAAAAACATTTTGTGTGTATAATTTATAATCCCAGACCCTTATTACTATGAGACCATATTAAAAGCATGCTGAAATATGAAATATTAAAATATTTGTACAATCTGTTACCTCAGATGTTTTCTTCTTTGGTTTCCATGTTATCTCCTGTTTCCTCTGTGGCCATAGCACAAAGACAGAGAGAGAGAAGTTTAATATTCAATTTGCAGATTAAAATGCTGAAAAGTTGAAAGGTGCAAATTACAGAGCTGTTTCATGGAATCAATCAATCAACCAACCAACAACAAAAATCAACCCCAAAACCACAGAAAAACCCAAACACGACAGTAGCCACAGTAACAGGGTAGAGAGGACTGGATTCTACTGACTACTAAAACTACTAACAGGGCAGGGGGGATTGGATTCTCCAAGTGGTGAATCACAGAATCACGGAATCATGCTGGAAAAGACCTCCAAGCTCATCTGGTCCAGTCATCCCCCTGCCACCGCTATCACCCACTGAAGCACTTTGGCAGAGCAATCATGAGCTCGGTGGGGTTTTCAGAAATGCAGATCAGACAAGTGCACAAGCACAGCACCGGGCACACGAAACACCCGCTGGAAGGAGTAAACAATCCAGCAAGGAGAGGGCAACATTGTCCGCCAAGAGAGAGGTGCTAGCTTGGACAAATTTCTGAAGGCAGAGCTAAAATGGGATGGTTAAAACAAGTAAAAATACAATTTCTTATTCTCCACTTGTTTGCCGAGCGTGCAAGCTACTTTTACCCTTTTATGTTTTAGTGGTGTTCTTCTGTCACCCAGCACCAACAGCTGCAAGAACCTGTGCGAAAGAATCAGGCTGGACACAGAGACTGTTACGTGGGATGGAAGAAATGACAGGTCCTAGCCCTGCCAAAAGTTTGGGTGACCCTGAACCAGTCTGTTCTGAACACTTGGAGCTGGCTTGTGCCCTCACCCTTTGTATCTCTTGAGTATTTAAACAGGGACTGACTCTTACTAGATATGACTGGGGAGATGGGACATCAATAGTGTTGACATCAGTAGATAATATGGGGTTACAGATTATGTCGAATGTAAACCTCTGCCTTGAAAGAAATCCCATGGTTGGAAGAAAAAAAAAAAAAAAAAAAAAAAAAGGTTTCTTTAAAATAAATCCAAATATGTCCCACAATTTTACACAATTCCTGATCAATAATCACAACTTCAGTGTGTGAATTTGTTATTTTCTGAAAGATCAGAATTCAGGAACAAACTGAATTTTTCTGATCCTTGAAAGTAAACACAAGTGTTTTATATTTTAACTGTGCATATGACTGCTGCAAATTTAAACAGGATTAATGACTCTCTTTTCTCCATCTGCCAGAGAACCTGCTAATAACATGCAGTGGAATTGTTCTTTCTGTGTGCCAGTGCCATCTTTTGATCAAGGAGGCATTTTTTAACATGACTGGACTAATAGTTCTTCTTACACCAAAAGGATTGTTCTGCTTGAACTGTTCTTGAAAGCACATCACCATGCTTTTTCATGGAGCTATGCAGGATGCTAACTACAACAACATGATTTGCTTCTGATGGTTATAAAGAACCTTGTCATGGCCCCTGCAAGAACAGAAAGCACAGGTATGTACCCCAAGAAAGATGTCTGGATCCCCTTGTATGTAAATACCATATACAAGGACAAGCCTCATGCTGGCACCAGGTTGTTCAAGTACATGTTCAAGCCTTATGTTTGACCAATGTAGCAATATGTATCTGGGAAAACAGTAATACACATCAGATAACAAGTATTTTCAACTAAACAAAACGACAAAAACAAACTTTACACCACTAAAAGCTGAAAAAGCCAATGTGCACACTTTTATTTGGACTTTATTGGAAGTTAACTGAAATCAAGTGAAGACTTAATGCAAGAAGGCAAGAGATGTCCAGAGACCCTTCAGTTTAGAAGCAGGAGCTCCGGGTAACTCCTACCATAATTTCAAGCTTTAGGAACACAGCCCTGTAAAGTATGTCAGCCTTCTGCCTTCGTCCCGGCAGATGTCCCATTTTCTGTTTGCGCCTTCACCTTTGTAAGCAAGCTTTCACTGCCTGACAGAGTTGGAAAAGGTCTCTCGTGCCGTATTTGTGTAAAATGCAGTTCATATTTTAGAAGCACACAGGTGGGGCTGTGTAGGGGGTGCAACCTGGGGTCGTGTGAGCCTTGTTTCCTGAGGCAGACGCTGCTGTACCCAGCGTGGTGGTAGTGTCTGGGTGCTGGGAGCAGGCAGGACTCACAGGCACTGCGTGCTGCCGGGCAGGTGGATGCTGAACTGCGTGAAGCAGAGTGGCTGTGTCGTGGCTGAAGTACAACCGCTTTGTGCTGGAGCAGCTGCACGCAGAAACTTGCTGCATCTATTTCTAACCTCTAGCAGAGCTCATATATGCGACTGGTTGGTTGCCAAAGCGGCTTTACCTCTCAGCACAGTGTTTAAGTATTTCAGCCGTTCTCTGTCTGCTGAAGAAGAGATTTCTCTGTTAGTATTTTTATTTCAGCACTGAACACCACAAACTTAAAAATGTTAGATTCCATCCACGAATGCTTCACTGTTAGCAAGAAGTGTGTAAATTCTTGTTTCCATATTTCTTCTATGCAGTTGGTAAAATTCACCATTACCACAAGCTTCCCTATGCTAAGCTTAATGCATGCGAAGGTAATTCTTAGGAGTTGCCAAAGCACTGAGGTTCGAAGTATTACAGTACTTATAGACTGTAAGTGAATAACCACCCCCAAAATGCTGAAGAGTGCAAACCTGATGCTTCCAGATGTTTTCAGTCGGCCACACTCTTGACCATGGCAGGATTGCTCACAGGAGCTGAAAAGAAATCATATCCTTCCCTGTCCACAAAGGCAGGGAAAAAAGCTAAACCAACAGTACGAAGGAAGCATGCTGCAGTTAACATAAACTGTGATGGCACAGGGCTGCTGCTCAGAGTCAGCACAGCCTGATGTAAAACTCAGAAAAAAATACTTTTTTTAGTGTAATTTATTTAATGCACATCTACCTTCAGGCATAGATAAAGATGGTAGGCTTTTAAGACATAAAAAGCCTCCACAGGGCAAAAATGTAGCTCTCAAAATTCTGATCCGTGCAGCAAAACATTCACAAAATGCAAAACTTAACTGGACATAAGACCCACTTTATTTGTGTGCCTGTTCAGTTCCTTTGCTCTTGACAATTAATTTTGGACCAAATTCTGCTTTGGTTTGAAGTCAGCTTTGGCACGTCATAAATTTACTATGGCTGCAGGCAGCCTCACCGCGTGCTGTGGGTGAGAGCCCTTCGGGCGCTGCCAAGTAGAAATTATTTCTTAGAATCCACCTGGATTTGAGGTGTGTATTAAAGAACAGTTTAATGAGTTTCACTGTATTCAAAGGAAAAAAGGAGAAATGGAAATACTACGCATTTACCATTGATTGTGAAAAATTACAGAAGTAAGAGATATGTTTAACATTATGATATCCCGAAGAGCTTCAGGACTGCTGGGGAGAAAAAGAAGCCTGGGAAGAAAAAGAAGGTGATGCAAAAAGTGTCACTTTATCACAGTGCGTTGCTGTTGAAAAGCAGTATTTCATCACTTTTCTGGTTTTACATGATGTTAGTTGCATAATTTTTTACATAACTCATAGGGTTTTTTGTTGTTGTTTCTTTTTATACATCATTCACAAAATATAAGCTAGGCATAGGAAGAATAGACAATAAAAAGAAATATAAAAGTTTTCCATTTTCTTTCTAGAGCAGCTCAAGTATCCAGGTCTGGGGGCTTCAGGAACCTTGAGCTGTATTTTCAAAGCTGCAAAGGGTAAGAAATATAAGTATATTCAGAGGTGATACGATTTAGGGCTCTAAAGAGGACTGGAGATCCATGCAGAATTTTGCCAGTATGTAATTCCATGAAGAAAATCTTAAAATGAGTGATGTGAGCCTGCATATTGCTGTCTGCTGCCAGTATTGCATTCCAGTGGAAAATGCTGTCTCAGAGTAATAGGGTCTATGTACTTGCTGTGGTGGTCTGCCTCTCCATTGACTGAAAGGCGTCCAGGCCACTGGCTCAGACATTTAGAACAGCTCCTGTGGGACAGAAATCCTGCAATGAAGATGCGCTCTACAAGGGCTTTAACAGCACTGCTTACGCATACTGGCATTTACAAATCTAATCCCAACTTTTTAATGGCTGAAAACACATCTTCAGATGTTTTAAAACTTCACCCTTATGCTTTTCTGGAAAAGTGGAATGGGAATCTTCTAGGGATGTGACTTCAGTACTATATAAAGAGACAGATTTAGAAGTAAAGGCTGGTGAAAGCCCAGGAAGAGACAGGGCAGCAAGATCCGATTACAAATCCACTTGATCTAAATTTGGTTTTCCAATAATTTATTCCTTAACGAGAGGTAGAACAAAGTGATTCTGGCATGCCAAAACAAGACAGATCCCTACGGTCCAGAGACTAGCTTAAAAACATGAAATTTTATGGGAAGAAACCAGTTGTCTTTATATACTTTCTGGGCTTATGAAGTCAGTGATAAATTGAATTGCAAACTCAATTGTTTGAAATATAGGCTTCAGTGCCTAACGTAGTGCACTAACTATTGAGAAAAATTTCACCTTATATGTCCAAATATACAGTGAAAGTTCTGTCTTTTCCACTGGGGATTTTACAGGCATCCATCCAGGTTGCATTTCTCCCCTGCCCAGCAGAGAAAGCTCTAAGAGCAAGACCAGGAAAGAAAGACAAAGCAAACGGGTGACACAGCAGCTCTAATAACCTTCTCTGCAACATGTGCAGACACCCAAGGGCAGGCATGGGTGCACAAGATCTGCAGGAATAAATAACATTCATTTCAACCCTTACAGCATCCAAAAATAAAAGCAATCAAGGTGGTGACAAGATGTATCTATTGCACCTCAGCCATCAGTACATTTGAGAGATCAATCCTGAAGCAGGTGGACCTCTTCAATTATGACAGATGAGAACGGTGACAGCTCTCGGGAGATTCACAGGGAGCTGTCAGTTGTTCAACAAATGATGACTTTCCTGGAAGAGATTTGACAAGATCAGAGCATTCAGCATATCCACAAAGTTTAGGTTTCTCTGGGCTTTTATTTGCTTACGGCTGCCTCAGCAAGTGGCATGGTGGGGAACAGGCAGTGGTAAGGAGCAACATAAATAGGTTTAAAGTGTAATTTTTTTGTTCCTGATTGACTTGCCACAGTAAGAAAGGAAAAGCAAGAGTTGATTCAAATTGCTCAGCAGCTGGCAAGTGTTATTTTTTCTCCTTGTCTTAACAAAGGACTTCATGAGGACCAACTCCACACCTGTCCTGGACGAGGCCTTTTGTTTGCAAGTCAGCAAAAGTCTGAGACTGCAGTAGCTGCTGTACCCTGATGCAGACTTAGAAATCACAGGTGGTTCAGCTGGTCAGCTCCATCTCAAAGCTCTTCAGGAGACCTCACGAAGGGAGTCTGGAGCCTGAGTTTACCCTACCCTGAGACATGGGAGAGCATATGCAAATTAAGAATGACATTAACAGCATTTTCCAGCTTTAACCACTTAACTATCGAAATAAATTATTTTAGAAAGGAAAAGGGGGCATATCTCACCGGGGTCTGTCACAAAACTAACATCCTTCAAGGTTTTCCTCACTCACCTGTAGTCAATTCAATTCACCCATCTGAGTTTCGGTGTAGTTTTGAGGCAAGTGAACAAACATATTTCCTGTGATAACCTGTACAGCCCTTCACAACTTCTTTATGTTTGGATCTGCTTTTGACATGGATACACGAAAACTAAGCAACGAAAGTATAATAATGAAAAAACAAACTTGCAGAAGGTGGATTTGTAATTGGTATAACTTCTGACTCCCTGTCTGCTCTAGGTCTTGCATGGACCCCTGCAATGAACTCCCTGAAATGGACCCTTTGTGTGGACCTTCCTAAGAAAATGCCTCCCATAAGACAGCGGACTTGCAACATTATGCATCCCTTTCCTTCTATTTACTTCAGTAATAGGCAGGTAGTCTTGGGTCCCAAGCCGCGTAGCTTGGGGATTGCACTGAGAAGCATGTAGCCCTAAGCCAAGGTGTAGCAGAGGGATTTAAAGAACCATAGAGCAGGTCTCTTATGTAAGTCTGGAAAACCATTAGCAACCTGAATCCAACTGTACTTTGCTATACTTTGTTAAAGTAAATTATGTGGAAAGACAAACCCAATTTTCTAGTACTTGCGTACAAAAAGTCATTAACCAAGGAAAAACTGAGGATGGTATAAATTCTTTTTTTTTTTTTTTTTTTTTTTTTTTTTTTTTTTTTAAATCATGGAATGGTCTCGGTTAGAAGACACCTTAAACCCCATCCCATTCCAGCCTCCTACCATGGGCAGGGACACCTCCCAGCAGCCCAGGCTGCCCCCAGCCCCATCCAGCCTGGCCTTGGGCTCTGCCAGGGATGGGGCAGCCACAGCTCCTCGGGGCCTAGGCCTCACCGCCCTCAGAGTAATTAATGTATTTTGAATATCTAACCTTATTAGTTTAAATACATTCCTTCTTGTCCCATCACAGTGGAGTCAATCTCATTGACAAAGATGTTAAACAGTTCTGGTCCCAGTAGTGACCCCCGAGGAACACCACTCATCACTGATCTCCACCTGGACACTGAGCTGTTGACTACAACTCTTTGAGTGTGACCATGCAGCCAATTCCTTACCTGCTGAGTGGTTCATGCATCAAAATACATGTCTCTCCAATTTTGAGACAGGGATGTCACACCAGAATATACCCATCTCCTTCTTTGGTGGCTTGCTTCAAATACAGGATAAGAATAATTTTTCCAGTGAGATTTAAGGTATTATTCTCATAAATTGTAAAAGAAATAGTTACTCAGAAAACTTACACTCACCCTCTGGCATTTAATATTAAAAAGTCATATAACTGGGCTCAGGTTATGTGTTCAGTTCAGTAATCCTGACGCATGTGACGAGGGAGTAGTTTTCCTGCCTGTTTAAAGAATGCACTCTCCCTCCATGCCCCAACAGCACAGCCCATTCCTCTTTGGATGCCTGCTGGTCCTGGAATGCCCACAGGGATCAGTTTTTGATCCCTGCATGCAGTGCTGAGGCAGTAAAGCAATCGTTGGGTGTGTGGTGCACCAAGAGGGTTTGAAGGATGGCCCCGGACCACTAGGCCTGTCCAGCCCTAGTGGTGAGTTAGCAACAAAAGTGAGGTACAGAATGGGATGGACTTATGGGAATCCAGTGCTCGTCATTGGCGAAGTCATTTCCTGGAGAAAGGGGATTACTAACATCTAAACTGAACTAGCAAGGATGGAGTGTTTGTAAGAAAAGTGTTTGTAATTGGATGCTGTTCCCCGGAAGAGACTGTTTCCTCAGAAATTATAGTATGAAAAGTGATTCCAGTATGTGGAATGCCACCCATGTCCATCACACAAACAGCAGTTGGATTAAGTGTAACGAATCGAATGAGAGAGGTTGCCTCCCTGTAGGGTTTAGTACAAGTTGTAGGTGCCGTGGAGATAATACCATTGATGACAGACATATGATGAGAAATTTCCAATGGGCACAGCAACATCAGAATGATACCGGGATCTTTTTCAAGGAATTTTGGCCAAAGACCAAAGAGTCTATCAGCAGGGGAATGTGATCAGGATGCAGCTGTACTTGGAAGGAGAGCACTGGAGCTTGGAAACATGCCTACTGCTACGATGGTATAACCATGGAGGTCCGTATACTAGGAGGACCTGAAGGTATAGGGAAAACTCTGCATTATGATCTGCCAAGAGATAATGAGACCTGGCCCTGCCCCTTTCCAAATGGCACTTGGGACTTCAGAGGACATTACTGGCTCT
Source organism: Nettapus auritus (assembly GCA_011076525.1). Lineage (NCBI taxonomy): Eukaryota > Metazoa > Chordata > Aves > Anseriformes > Anatidae > Nettapus > Nettapus auritus. The sequence continues at coordinate 81,896,020 of CM021797.1, read as the reverse complement.
GGGGACAGCAAGCAAACTGACGGTTCCCACCAAATTGCTCAGGGGGTTGATACACAGGGTGTAGTAGGCCATTATTTTTTCTGCTGTTCCAACCTCAAGGTGAGACCCTGGGAATCAGAGTATATGATGATTTAATTAGGGGAAAACCACCAGTTGACACCTCCACCATCAGAGGCATCTCCCAGAAATGGAGAAAAGACAAATGGCTTCCAGAAAAAATTATACAGCAGTATGGCCCAGCAACATGAAACTCCAAAGAATGGGTTTACAGGGCAAGAGAACCAACTTAGAATGTAAATCGCCTAATTAGATTGCAAGCTGTTTTAGAAATAATCAGATCACTGCAACTCTTGGTCTCTTGGCTGATTGATCCAACTAAATGAAGAATGCGATTTTCTAGCATCACATGGTCCTAGATTATTTGTTGGCTGAATAAGGAGGGGTATGTGGAAAATTAAACGAGTCCAACTGCTGTTTGCGTATTGATGACAATGGAAAAGTAGTGAAACAAATAAAAGAAATGCAAAAATGGGCCCACATACCTACACAAATGTGGAAAGCCTGGGAATTCAATGGGTTTTCTCAGCTCCCATTGTGTCCCTGGATCAAAGGTGTTTTATCTTTTCTGTGTAATCATTGCATAAATGTTTATTCCATTTTTAATCCCTTGTTTTATTAGCTTAATCAGGTGAGTTCTTTCTGGCATGCAATCTGTACCACTGGCCATGGAGGATGATATAACTCATATGCAAGCAGTGTATAAGCCAAAAAACTCAGCTTTGTTAATTGCTGGATAAGTACAGAAGATCTCAGAGAAGAAGCATTTTTACTTGCGATTGCAATGGTGGGTGTCCCTACCCAATGCTTGTTAATATGCTCTCTTTGTACAGTTTTCTTTTATTTGACCAACAGTTTTTTTGTTTGTTTGTTTGTTTTTGTTTGTTTGCTTTTTTTTTTTTTTTTTGAGCCAGAAAGGCCCATGATTTCGTAGCATTCTCTTCTTGATGATTCTGTGCCTGCTTGTTTTTCTTGGCCACCCTCCTTATTTTGGGACTTTGGAACCTTCCCCTGTGCCCTTATCTGTGTAATGTACCCCCTACAGTTATGACTGTGCAATCACTTCTGAATATGCAAGGTTAGCAGAGTTTTCCATTGCAAAAACACAACACTGATTCCTGCAGTTTCCCCCTCTTTTCTTACTCTTAGTGTTGTTTTTGCACCTCTTCACATGCCCCACAGTTGAGGTTTTCCAATGTTAAGGCACAGTATTTTTCTTCTAATGTCAAGGTACAAGCTATGCAGTGCTGTTATTACTACAATACTAACAAATAGTTGCTTGAGCCAGGCCCACCTTGGCAACCACCTGGTCAAGGTACAAGGTCACCTGCTGGAGTGCTGTCCGGCAATATACAAAAGATATATATGTGGGGAATAAATTGTCTGTTGTGTCTTGAAACTTTGGAAACTCTGAAGTTCAGTTGGTGTTTTGGCCTGGCCAGGGGGAGGTACGAGGGCATCTGCTGGAGCTCTGGCAAGACCGGGCCCAGGCCTGGGTGGCTGCTGGGAAGCACCACCATGGAGCAGAAGACAAAAGGCGAGGGCAGGGAGCAGGCAGCAGCTTGGTGGCAGAGCCAGTGGGCATGCAGAGGCACGGTGCTGGCGCTGGCCAACGCAGCGGGTTGTGACTTCAGCCAGCGATGGGCTCTGAGGTCAGCCAGCAACGCACTGTGACCTCACGGCCCTCGCTGCTCATCTTGGGGCGCCGGCAGAGCCCGTCCCAGCCTGGCTCGTGCCTCGGTTCCTGCTGAGCGTTCGTGCGAGGCTTGGAGCGCCGAGCAAGGCTTTGGTGGAGCTGTGCTGTGGGGCCGTCGGCAGCCGCTCTCGGTGCCCGTCCCCGCAGCCAGTGCCTGTGTTTCCCCGGCCCTGCCTGGGGCCCTGGGAGGTGCACTTGCAGCAGTGCAGGTGAGCTGTGCGGGGACACGGGCCCCAGGGCTGGGGCTGGGGGGTTCCTGCGAGGGCCCGGGGCACAGCCAGTGACCTTCTCTCTTCCTCGCAGCGTGTGCGATAGCTGCTTCTGCAGTGCCGGTGCAGGGGAGCAGCTCCTCACCATCAGCTCTCCCCAGCCCACCTGAGCCTGAAGATCATGGCTGCAGAGGAGGAATGGACGTGTCCCGTCTGCCGGGAGGGTCGCAAGGACGTGGCCTACGCGATGCCGTGCAACCACCGGTTCTGCCTGGGCTGCATCCAGCGCTGGGCAAGACTGAAGGCGAGCTGCCCACTCTGCAGGACGGGCATGAAGACCATCAGGGTTTCCGTGCGGGGAGAGGAAGACTACCTGGAATGCATCGTCTCCCCTCCCGCAGTGCCTGTTCCTGTTGGCTTCCAGGCAGGCAGCGCCACCGCCCCCCCCGGCCCTGCAGCGCCGGCTCCGTCCTCGGTGCCAGGCGCGGAGAGGGATGCGGAGCCCGATCCCCGGGCTGCTGTGGGCGGCCTCCTGCCCGAGCACTGGGCCTTGCTGTTCAGGGAGCACAGGGACATCCTCACCCCTGTGCTGCCCTGGCTTCGCCGGGAGCTCTCCGCCATCTACGGGACACGCTGGTGGCAGGCGAGAGCTGCGGAGAGCTTCCTCCTGCACGGCCTGTGCGTGGTGGGGCTGGACAGGGACGCCATGGTCCAGCGCACCCGGCCCGGCTTGGGGCCCCTCACCGTGCCGCTCATCGACGGGCTCGTCGGCACCGTCGTGGCTCTCTGCGGCCAGGAGGCCCGGAGGCTGCTGGGCCTCGAGAGCAGCCGCGCTGCCAGGGCGCAGGAGGCCAGCCCTGCGGCTGCTTCTGCTCACACTGCTCCAGCGCAGGGAGCCTTCGGGAGCAGCCCCGCGCCCTCCAGCAGCTCTGCAGAGCCTGACACGGAGGAGCTCCCCGGCACATCCGGCATGCTGCGGCGTGGGGGTCCTGGCCGAGTGCCAGCTGCAGACAGCCCCAGGGAGCAGGAAGAGCCCCGTGAAGAGCTGGGGCAGGAAGCAGCAGCAGGTCCCTCTGCCTCCACTCCTCGCCGCTCGTCTCGGGGGTCCCGGCGCCCCAGGAAGCGCACCCGGGCGGGCAGTGCCCAAGACTCTCCCCAGCCCTGCAAGAGGCCACCCCCCCAGCGCCTCTAGCAGGGCTCCTGCGGGGATGAAATAAAGAACAATAAAAGAGATGGAATAGACCCCAGAAAACGTCTCGGTGTGATTCAAAGCAGAGCCGGCACAGCCCCGGGCATGCTGCTGCCTTCCCTCCCTTTTCCTGGTGCCGGCCCCGTGCCCTGCTGGCCCCCCCGTCCCTTTGGTCACGGGTGATGAATGTCCTTTGAAAAGCCATTGCTTTAGCGTAGCAGACCCTCAGCTCAAAGAATGTTCCAAAACTCTTTTCCATCTGCGAGTGGTGTTCTAGTAACTCAGCCCGCAGTACCTTTCCAGCTGCATTTTATTCCTTTGATATCAATCAGCATTTGCCCTGTTGGACAGGCAGCCCTGAAAGCATCCCAAGCAGTCGGTGTGGCTTCGTGTCACTCGGCAATGCGGTTAGATAGCACGGGCATCTGGAGGCTGCCCCGAGGCAGCGCAGAGGGCAGGCAGGAGCCTCGCCTACGCGCAGTCTGGTGCTGCTTTGGCTGAGTTGCCCACACCAACAGGTGGGCACTTTGATTTCAGTCTAAGAATGGTTAGATTGAGATTTATTCTTCAGTGACCTAATCCAAGCCCGAGTTAAGTGTTTGAAATGGAAACAAGAAAGGCCAGAGAGGAATTTGCCCTGTTTGAACAAACCAGCCTGATTCCTCACAAGTTTTCTGGAGAGCCAGGTGCCTCTCCTGTTGAGGTGACCTACGATCTGGAAATATGTTGAAATACAAAATACTAGTCACAAGGTCATATCAGAAATTAACTGAAGAAAACTGTTAAATGAAAAGAGAAAAGTGAAAAGCGTACAGCAATTCAAAGGTGAGCTGGTATGCCTTGCCTTCTATATTGATTTTGTTTCCTGATTAGCAACAGGACTGCATGGCAGTTATGTAAAAAAATACAGACAAACCTCTTGCTGTTGTAAAAACAAACAAAACAAACAAACAAACAAAAACTAAAGAGTTAAAAAAATGCAAAATCATTTGGGATAACTTCATCTAGAAGGAACACTAATATCAGTCTTAGGTGGAAGTGTTACTAAATAGAAAGATTCAAGTGACAAAATACAAAACCAAAGCAACTGGATCAGTAGGAATCTAAGTGGAAACACATTCTTGTGGTTGAAAAATATTTGTCTATAGATTGCTTCAATAAATACTCATACAGAGTCCTGTTCAAATACACCACAGGCATCAGAAGACAGAAGAAAAAGAAGATGGAGAGATGGGAAACAGCTCAGATAAAAAGGCAATCCATAATGGCCTATTTCAGAGAAGAGGGTTTAGTAAACATTATCTACGTTTTCAGAATGAAACAAGAATTTATTTTATTTTGGTAACCTTTTTTATCTCCCTTTCTAATGACACTCTCTTGAGTGTGCTCCCCAGAAAGCATGATTTTACCTGTGGATAGACACCATCCTCCTGGAAGATGCTTGGAAGATGGGTCTGACGAGAGCAGAGCAGAGGGGAACAATCCCCTCCCTCACCCTGCTGCCCACGCTGCTGTTGGTGCAGCCCAGGCTACGGGTGGCTTTCTGGGCTGCAGGCTCACATTGCTGGCTCCTGGTGAGGTTCTCGTCCACCAGCACCCCCAGGTCCTTCTCAGGGCTGCTCTCTACTCATAGCCCAGACTGTATTTGTACTTCTTTCCCCTTCCCTTTCCCTTTCCCCTTTCCCCTTTCACTTTTAAAGGCAGCATAATTAAGGATCGAGGTATAAGGCTGGGGGCTGGAAGAGAGCATTCATCAGCAATGTTGCCCTTCTACATTCAACAGAGAAAGCAGCGGATGGGAGCAGATTTGCATCTGCCGTGTACAAAATGCTTCACATTGATGGTGGCATTGCCCCCCTCCTCCTTCAGGCAGAGCTGGTCTGTAGCTTTTTGCAGACCAGTTTCTGAGACACGACCCCGTCTTCTTAGCCGCTGCCTGGCTCGGTATGCATCAACAAGCAGTTATACACACAGTTCACAAAATCAATTTTGGTGTAACTGTTACACAGCAAGACTCCCAAACGCTTGCAGTATTGTTGTGCAAAAGAGCTTAGAGGCTGCAGCACTAAACATGTGAATTTTCTATATAATTAATATAAATATAAAATCATGACACTAAGCTACACTCATTTTAAGAAAGGTGGTCACTCTTATGCACTAAACCTCAGACTTGCACAGGTCTTAGGCAAACTCTTCCCCAGCTTCCCCAGCTAGATTTGTTCAACAGCACCTGCCCTCCTTCCCAGGTTACCCCAACACCACTGTCACTGCTTCCGAAGGGAATGGAAAATTGGGAACCAAGCATCAGAACCAACTAGTGCTCTCCGTTTAACAGATGTACGTGCAAATGTACTTCGTTAGGAAATTTCACACCAGATTTTTGTTTCTGCAAGCCAATAATGAAGAGTGAAAACAAAAACACTGGGTAGGAAGAAGCTTGTGACTTTGTTTTAGTGGAATTAACACTTTTAATCCCATTGTTCATTTATCACTGAAACAAACAAACAAACAAACAAAACAACAAAATATTTTGTGCTAAATGTAACCACTGAAGCTGCTCTTAAAACTATTTTTTTCTGCACTCACATTTTCCACTCATTTATAAAGGGAAGTGACCTGCATAAGACCGAATGAAACACAGAGTAAAAAGTGCTGTCTAGTCTAGCTTTACTCAACATGCCCAAGGATGCTTGACTTTTGTATTTTGCCACTGTGGGCTCCCTGGCTGTAGCCAAAGCTTGCTGGCCACCAGCCTGGCTGAGAGGTTATGAATAGATGAGCAGCCAAACAGTGTCTTGCATAGAGATGACTCCCGTATTCACACTGAGGGGTGGGAATGGGGTGGTGGGAGCAGGGAATAATGCCACTTACCACCTCAGGCCCTGGCACGTCCATGCAGAAAGACCCCGATGCCAGGCTGACAGTGGAAATGCCCCTGGCGTCTGGCCTGGCTGACTCCTGGGGGCTGTAGGCATGGTTCTGGGAAAGGAGCCAACACAACTCTGGGCAGCCTCTGGGATCCAAGTCACCATCCTTGTCTGTAGTACGAGTGTTTAACAACAGGGAAGTCAATAGAAATGTGCTTAGGCGATACCTTGTTTACATGTAAAAAATTGCCATCAAGATTGGTAGTTCAATGTAGGCAGATAGATATATAATTCAGGGAATAAAATAACAGTAACAAAAACAAGCACACACACAAAAAAACAAACCCCCAGAACCAAAACGGTATTTTTTGACCACCTGCAGGGCCAGGAGAAAGTCCCTAGCAAGCTGCAGGGCCCAGGTTCTCCCCCAGAGGTGTATCCCCAGCTCCTTGGCTGCCAAACGAGGAACCCTGTGGAGATTTTCTGCTTCTTGCCTGGGTGGCGTTTGTGCATTTTTCAGTCTCAGCCACTGCCTGGTTCCCTGCCACCACTGCTGCATGGGAAAAGGACCACGTGTTGCCACTCTCCCATCCACAGCCGCCCCAGCCCCACCTCTGCAAAGGACCTAGCAGGCACTGGTCCTCCCCATAGGGTTACCATGAGGAAAAAAGCCTTGGACATTGTGACTCTCCCACATTTTCGTGGTGTATTTTAGCTGTGGCCCTGCTCACTCTGAGACAGAGCTAATTTTACATCGGCTGAAGATGTGTCCGGAGGTTCTCATCTTTTTGTTTCTTCTGTGCCCTTTTGGCTTCTAATTTCTTGGATTTGTCACACACCTTGTAGATTAAAATGTAGTATTTTATCTTTGAATCATTAACTTTTGTTGCTTTCTTATGCCCATTTGGGTCTTTTCTCTGCTCCAGACAGCTCTGATTATAAATAGTTCAATAATACATGTCCTCCATATTTTAAGACTATCATTCATTTGCCTGGAAATATAAACGTGCAGTAAGTTAACAGTGATGCCATAAAGAGGCTAAAATAATTAATCATTTTGCTGCAGTTAATGGATTCAAGGGCACAGGAACATGTACATGAACTCCTACATCAGGTTTCAAGAACGTTCCCAGGAGCCAGTTAAAAAAAAAAAAAAAAAAAAAAAAAAAAAAAAAAAAAAAA